>NW_006498507.1:4796687-4807232 GCF_000471905.2 Amborella trichopoda
ATGTATAGGAATATGATGCAACAATCTTAAAAATCCATATTATGGTTATTTGTTTGATTCAAATTTTGAAATATATATTCTTTTCATTCTAATGATCAATCACAAAAAAAGAAAAAATTGAAAACACAACATAAAAAGTATTTTTTAGCTCAATTAATATAGGCTGTTCATTTTGGTGAGATGCTTAGATCTAGGCCTTAGAAGAATTTTTTTATTTCCAATTTTTTTAGATGGCTTTATTATCATTAGACGAACAATGTCAAAGAAGAAAAACAGTTATTTTGAGTTTTTAGAGGGGACCTATTTTGACCATATTTAGGGTTCAAATTGATTTTTTTTTTTTTTGGCGAGGGGATTAATTATTGAGCAATGATCCAATACAACGGTTGTATCATAGTATAATGCAACGACACTTCTAGAAAACCATGTTTGTGGTATTTGTACAACCCCAAATTTTACACGCTCTCTCTCTCTTCATCTCAATAATCAATCCTCACCAAAAAAAAATTTAAATTTAAACCCTAGATATGGTTAAAATGAGTCCCTTGAAAAAACAAATCTAGACCATTCATTTTATAAATTTCAATATCTTAGCCTTTATAAACTGAAAATCATTTTTTAATTTTTTTTAATATTGTTCATCTAATGATAATAAAGTCATCCAAAAAAATTGGAAATAAAAAAATCCTTCTAAGGCCTAGATCTATGCATCTCACCAAAATGAACGGCTTATGTTAATTGGGCTAAACAAATGCTTTCTACGTTGTGTTTTTAAATTAATTTTTTTTTTTTTTGTGATTGTTCATTAGAATAAAAAAAATATATATTTTAAAATTTGAATCAAACAAATGGTCATAAAATAATTTTTTAATATTGTTGCACCGTATTAATATATAACGGTTGTATGAAATCATTACCTCTTATTTATTTATATATAAATAAGAGACTCTTAAGAAAAATCGAGTTGGGACCCACACTAATGATCCGTCCTAAAAACAGTACAGTAAAGGTCTTACAAATTTTCCCATACAAAAACAGTACATGTCATACAAATTTTCACCTACATGGTCACCAACTCTTAAAAACATTGCACCAACTTATTAAAATTGAGCTGGTTCGCTAGTTCTGCGTACACCAAGAGAGGAAACCTCCAATGTCAAAAAATAAATGCTAGTGAGAGAGAGAGAGAGTGTCCTAGTGCCCGGAACCTAGTGACGGAGAGAGGGTGTGTGTTTTGAGTCTTGTCTGGTGTGCATGTGATAAATAAAGGTTCACATTGTGGGGTGGCAGTCATCCAGAGAGGCAATATTCAATATTGGATTATTGTAGGGGGGAGAGAGAGAGAGAGATTCTATCTGGGGCCCCGTATTGTTAAGGGTAATTGATTCAATAAATTTCTCTCTCTAGAGAGAGAGAGATTCTATTTGGGGCCCCGTATTATTAAGAGGGCAGGCAGTTCATTTCGTTTCATAAAATTTATCTTTCTCTCTCTAAAATTGTTAAAAGTTTTGGGCTTGCGGTGGACTGATGTTCTGGAGTGTTGCAGAAGCAACTGTGACAATGAACGCCGGCCCTGTCATGCTGTACCACCTGTGCCACTCCTTCCCCTCCACGTCCGTTTTTGAGTCGCTTTGAAGAGATTCATCTCGACAATAATAGCAACGAAGCCATTGTTTTAGAGAGAGAAAATGATGCATGGAATGTATGTGAAAGCAGCGGCGGTTAAAAACCAAAATTCAAGAGAGACAAAGTGTGTACTGTTTAGACTCCAGAGAGAGAGAGAGGGGACTTTTAGAGAGAGAAAGAGGGGACCGTAATTATGGATTTGGTAATGAAAGTGTCAAGTCCCCAAAACGGTCAAAAAGATTTCATCAACAGTGGACAGTTAAAAGGCCAAAAAGGAGGGATATATGTAGAGAGTGAAAGTCGAAAACAAAGAGGAAAACAGTCCACCTGCAGTAATTTGGGGGGTCATTCTTTCAGTTTCGCTCTCACTCCTGCTATAAACGGCGAATACCCATGAATTCTTAAGGCTTTCAGGACCCTCTCTTCACTCCACTTTCTATCTCTAACCCACCAACCCTTTTGAGGCCCTAACTTTCTCTCTCTAACCCACCCAAATGGATCCAAAGTCCTCAAAGCTCCCGCCCCATGAAGTTCCCAAGTTCCATCAAGCCCTTGGCCTCCAGCCAGAGAAGAGAGAGAACAGCAACTCCACCAAAGGTGGTGGAGAACCCAGAGATTTGCCGATAGTTGAGGTGATGAGTGAGAAAGAGGAAGCAAAGAAACAGTTAGCCCCAAAAAGAAGCTCAAACAAAGATAGACACACAAAGGTGGATGGAAGAGGAAGAAGAATAAGAATGCCTGCTCTTTGTGCGGCTAGGATCTTCCAATTGACAAGAGAATTGGGGCATAAATCCGATGGAGAAACCATTCAATGGCTGCTTCAACAGGCTGAGCCATCAATTATAGCGGCGACCGGTACGGGGACTATTCCAGCTTCTGCCCTAGCCTCTGCAGGTCCCATGGCTAACCAAGCAAGCTCTGCTTCGTCTGGTTCAAAAATGGAGGAATTGGGTAATAGAGCGAATTGGACAATGGTGAGTAATCTCCATAGATCTCCACTAACGAGTAGCTTGTGGCCTTCAGTTGGGGGATTTGGGTCTGGTTTTCTTCACCACTCTGCACCATCTAGTTCGAATTTAGGGAGCGAGAACGCGAGCTTTGTGCCTCGAATTGGGTTTTCGGGGTTCGAAATGCCGAGCTCTCATTTAGGTCATATGAATCTTAGCTCTATTTTGGGCAATACCTCAGGTGGTGGAAACCATAATCAGCAACTTCCTGGTTTAGAGCTTGGTCTTTCACCTGATGGCCATATTGGGGTTTTGAGTACACAGGCTTTGAGCCAATTTTATCAGCAAATTGGGCAGAGTAGAGGGGGAAGCATGCATCATCAGCATCAAAATCAGCAGCAGGGTCCTTCTTCGAAGGACGATTCTCAGGGTTCCAGACAGTAGATAGAAAGTGTGAATTTTGGGAAAAAATTTGGTGGGTTTGAGAGGACATCAGGGGTTGAATTTTCCAGCTATTTTCTCCGCCCTCTCTCTCGATGCGCAGGGTTCTAGTGTTTCCTATGCAGCCCAAGACCTATCAATGGCTTTTGTGTGGAAATTTGTGGTATGCCCTAGTTGGCCCTGCAATTTCTCCTCCATCTCTGCATAAGCTTTGCCAAATTCACCCAGTATGGTATTCTCTCTCTCCATTTTTTTGGGTATCACTTTAAACTACTGGAATCTCTCAATCGATAAGGTTCTTATTATTATTATTATTATTTTTGTGTGTGATTTGGGTTTGGCAGGTTGAACCAGGAAAGCTGAATAGCTTGCGATTGCCCCCTATTTTGAGGTTTGTTTTAGAGGTGTGTTTATAAGATTTTATAGCCATTATTGATCATTTGTTTCTAGTTATAGGTGGCTTTCTGATTGGCTTTGTGTGAGAAGGAATTAAAAGGCCTGTAACTTTGTGTGGGAAGGAATTAAAAGGCTTTGACCTTTAGAATATTTGAGTTACTGTAAAAATTCTCATAAAGTAGAACGATGACATTGTATTTTATTATGGTTGATAATCAGTAAATTTAAATACTGGTTTGAGGGGTTTTGTATACTTCTCTGATTCAATATTCATCCTTTAATATTTAGATTTTAATCGCACTTCAACCGGAGTTTTGTATACTTCTCTGATCCAATATTCATCCTTTAGGATTTAGATTTTGATCACACTTCAACTTTTTGCATGGCGCTTAATTTTGTTGTCATCGTTGTCATCATGATCATAGTTCTTTGTATACTTCTCTGATCCAATATTCATCCTTTAGGATTTAGATTTTGATCACACTTCACCTGTTTGCATGGCATTTGCATAGTTCTGAGTACTTATATATTCTTAATTTTGTTGTCATCGTTGTCATCATGATCATATCATAGTTCTGAGTTAATATGCATTCCTAATTTTGTTGACAAGATGGTTAACACCACCATCGCACCTCACATGTCTGTAACCACTATCACACTTGTCTTCATTAACCATTCACCATCATCATTGTCATCATGTTCATGCCATCGGAGTCGTAGCTATCTTTAAAAACTGATTTATCAAACCACTCAACATGTAGGGCTCAAAAATTGAAGGAGCAATTTTCGATTTTTCACCCATCAAAACCAGAAGTGTTTTTTTTTTGGTAATATTGTTATTTTCAAATGCTAATATCGTAGTTAAAATCATTTACTTATTTTCATTCGGAAAATTTCTCAAACCACGTTCAAGAGTTTCACAACTTCACATTTCATTCTATCCCTTTGACCTACACTCCTACTTTCTGAATGCCCTTACAAAAGAGACATCATGGCTCAAAAATTGATGCAGGGGTAATTTTCAATTTTTCTCCTCCATCAAAACCAAAACCAAATTAGTTTTCTTTTTTGTAATATTATTATTTTCAAATACTAATATCAGTTAGCGTGTATACTATGTTCCCACGTGCTCAAAGTTTACATTTATTCCCTTATTCGAGTGACTGAAGCGTATTTTGTTGATATTAAATTTTGGAATCCAATTTGGAATTACAGGATGAGTATATATTTAGTAGAAAATAAAAGAGGATTTTGAATAGCTAAACACTTAGATCTATCATCCAAAGTTGGACAGTTTGTGTGTAATCTGAGTGCATAAATTTTTTCTCATAGCATTCTTTTTTTCTTTTATTGTGTTTGCTAGTTTGAGTAGGTCATATCCCCAAAATTTGTGTTATAAAAGTACTCTTAGCTAGAATTTGCTTAGTGAGCAAACGAGCATTTTGCTATTGCGGATATAATCTTTTTCATAAATTATTTGGTTATGGATTGCCAAAATTTGAAATTGCCCCACCAACCATTTCTAACCCATTATGATGTGTCCTTCAAGGGCTAGCCCTTAGTCTGTGTGTAATTTGAGTGCGTAAATTTTTTGTCATGCAGTTCTTTTTTTTTCTTTTATAATTTTTTGTTATGCAGTTCTTTTTTTTCTTTTATGCTGTTTGCTAGTTTTAGTAGGTCACATCCCCAAAAGTTGTGGTATAAAAGTACTCTTAGCTAGAATTTGATTGAGTGAGCAAACGAGCATTTTGCTATTGCAGTATATAATCTTTGTCAGAAATTATTTGGTTATGGATTGCCAAAATTTGAAATTGCCCCTCCAACCATTTCTAACCCGTTATGATGTGTCCTTCAAGGGCTTTTAGAAATTAGTACAAAAGAAATAGGTGAAATATTAAATAGTAAATATTGCATAGTTTTGTGGTGGTTTGATAAATTTCCTATTGCATTATTTCATTTTGGGCACTGATTAGGCTTGCCCTTAGTCAAGAAAAATAACTCTATACAAAAATATTTGTTTAAGCATCATTTGATCACCATCATCGTCATCACCATCATAATAATTATCATGAATTATGTTGCATTAGGGAATGCTTTATTTTCTTGCCTTTTCTATTGCGTTTGCTTGTGTAATTTCATTTGTCCACTTTTTTTTTTTTTGGATTGTATACAATGAGACCATTTACCTTTGAGACAAGGAGGTCATAATTACTTACAACTATCCAGATAGCCTGGGTATGTGACAAAGTTCAAGAAATTTTTTTTTGAAGTTTGAGTTTGGTCAATGAAATAAATGCAACCATCAAATTTCACATCCAATGGTCAAAATAAATTGTGACCACCTTGTACCAAAGATACATGTCATTGTATACTTTTCCTTCTGTTTTTTTTATTCTAAAAATTAAAATCATTACCAAATTTAAATGCAGATTGATGTGCTCTGGAAGTTATGCATGATTCATCTATTGATGGGCCTTACAGACTTATTTTCTATTTTAGTGGCTTCGTGCCTTGTTTACTGCTTGCTTAAATTCTATTATAACTTATTTTTTACTAGCTTACATTCTGAGTGACTTTAACTGCAATCTGTTCTTCTTCAAGATGATTAGTCGGCATACCAATATCTTTGCTTCTTATATCTGTCTATTTCGATCCAGTACCTACTAATGCAACGAAAAACCTTTGTTTTATATTTAGGATCGTTCTTCTGGGTTACTCTAAGTATCTTATTTTAAGTTGTGCATTGCATCATGTCGAAACACAATCGAATTCATTTCTCTTCGTTTCTTTTATTTTCTTGTTATTTTTCTGGTTTTTGACTGTGCATGAAGAACTATATTTCTTGAGGCATCATTTTTTAATAGTAATCTGATTTCAGTTAAACAAGTAGTTTGCATTCTAGTTATTTAGACTGTTGATTCATCACTATTTCCAATTTTCAGAAGTTATCAATGTTGATATAATACTGCTATGATTATGTTTGAAAATCTAGTAATATTGGGATGGCCACGAAGTACATCTTTGATGAAATATTATGAGAACTAGTTATTGTAGGTGTATCCAATTTTTTTTACAGTTTAGGATAACTAAGAGATTACAATTTAGGGTAACTAAAATATTATAATTTGATAGCCTGGAATTTGTTAAAGTCATCCATAGATTTGAATATTAATCCCTCACGTTCTGAAGTGAAAATCAGGTGGAACTACTAATCTCCGTGTGATATTAACTATTGTATATGTTTAAGAAGAGCAGTTTAAGAGAAACAAGGTATGCTTTTGTCATCATTTCATGAGATTATTTAGTTTAGTTTGAGGACTCTATGCTATGATGATATGAGGAATCCTAATTTTCAATTGATGAAAATGTCGAACCCAACCGACCCGAAAAGGGTTGATTATGTGTGTTATATCTTTTGTTCAATAGCTGGTTTAGATTTTGATTTTTGATTGGATTGTCGATATCTAAGGAGATAGATCTGTCTGGCGAATTCTAAACCATCAACTCTATAAACTACTTTATTTAATCTCATACTCTAGAGAAGCAAATAAGCACCCTTTTTGTAGAAGAAATTCTTTCTTTTGGTAGACCTATATAATCAGCACAACTTCAGAAGAGAAAAGGTAGACAAGAAATTCTTTCTTATGGAAGACCTATAAGTCAGTGGCTTTTTTACAAGAATATAAATATTTTGTCTCACACAAACAAAAAAAGAAACAGAAAAGTAAAAAGACTAAGAATATGCACATCTGGAACACATGATATACTAATTAACTAGTTACTAGACTTTTCTGATAGGATAAAAAGCATAGCTGGATAAAAGCGAACATATTCTATGAGATCTAGATTGTCAACTCGACTAGTACCTCAATATCCTAAAGTTTTATTAGACAAATCACTCATCCCAACATATGTAAAGCTTTACCTTCACCGACAAACCACTCATCCCCAATATATGCAACGCGTTCCGTGGAGCTACTCATCCCCAACATAGGCAAAGCTTTCCTTGGGAGCCAGCGGAGCAAGCAGCATTCAAATATTTGTCTTTGAGCACCCTCTTGCACTCATTCATGCATTGAAACATAGTGCAAGGGTACATTTCTATACCAAACGCGCCATCAACGACACCAGGCCCCATGACAAGAAGAACAAACACTATAACAGCAACCATTTCTGATGCACTTTTAGTCTCCATTTTGGAAACTCAAAAACCTAACAAGAGTTTAAGGACCTAATAAGCACTTGCGAACGGATGGTTTCTACAGAATTGGGATTTGGAGGGCCTAAAAAGCAAGTTTAGCACCGAGATACAAAATATTGATGACGAATTCGACTCTCGAAATCTTAGCTAAAAGTGGCTCACTCTTGATGCTGGCTTGTCTCCTTCAAGTCAAGCAAGATATATAGGCAATGCAAAAGGCACGTCATACGCACTGTACTTTGCTCATATCATTCTAATGCATTATAATGGTTGTGATTATTGGCATTTAATTAATGTGATCAGCAGCACTAAGTAAATCTAAGTTTTGGTTACCATTGTAAAATGTTTTCGTCTTAATGGGGAGCACGCCAACACAATAATGGGATCGTCCTTTTGAGAAGAGCAGCCAATGGAGTGAGGCCATATGTGTGTCCTCCTGACACGTGTGGTCCAATAGGTGAACCCAATGGGGGCCCTTTGCCTTGTATTCTTAGTCTTAACAGTGTTTGGTATATAGGCCAATGATGTTCCTACGTATAGACCCCATCGTGTTATGGGGTGCACGTGAGCAAAGCCAATAAGAGAGGAGGGGAGGTCTACGTGAACCATTTTTTATTTGCCACGTGTGAGAAATGTTATAGGTGAAAGTTGTGTTTTGTGAGCATGTGAATTTAGGGCAAAAGGTTGAGACCCACCTCATACACTTAGATGTATGGAGATTTGGGGTTATTATGTTAGGGTACTGATGGATAGGAAGTATACTCGATATTTTTTGATACAAGATGCCCTTGCCGCACTATGTAATAACCTTTTTGTTAATAGGGTATTTTAGATAATTAATTAGAGGTAAAATTGAAATTCTTGATAGAAAGAATATTATATAAGATGAAGTTTCTATAAGGCCTAGGCTTTATAAAAACAAAATAAAGCCTCACCTCAAATCCTTATCTAGAAAGCACTTTAGGCATGGCAAATCTTTAAGACTGTTCCAAAACAATTTCCAACCTCATCAACAAAATTTGAAGCTAAAAAATGGTATAGATCTTGCGCATCTATGAACACTTATTTTTAAATTGGAATGGATGGTCTACATGATTTGTTGCAATATAGACTATTTTTAAGACTTAGAAATCTTAACTTTCTTTCATAACCATAACATTCAAGCTGAAATAATTGAATTTAAAGGCTTTTCAATACAATTGCAATTTTTGAGAAGGTATGAGGTGAGGCTTTACCTATACGTTTGGAGCCATATCAAAACATTTTCCTCTTTATTCTGACTTGTAGCGAAGGATGATGTCATTGTCATACCACATTTTTCTATTATTTTTGACTTGTAGCGAAATATGATATCATTGTCATACCACCTATATGGAGCAATGATTGTTTTTTAACAACGGATAAATGTCAAAAATATCTATTTTATCTCTCTTGATTTCAAAAGTGCACTTATTAAAAAAAATTATATTATAAAACAAGGGTGCATGAATTTTCAAAAAGTTGATTATATTACGAGAATACTCGTATGTATAAGTACCCTAACATAATCCTTCTTTATAGGTGATCAAGATTTTTAACTACTTTTTGTCCAAGATCTTGGATAGTAGAGATAAGGTTTGAGAAAAGGGTGAGACTTATATAAGGCACCCACCTTAAACAATCAAGAGGCACTTTTAGGACAGATGCATTTGGGTGCTAGAACTCTTAGAGTGGCTCTCAAAATTTGTTTTTACTAGTAATTATGGAATTTAAAGCTCTAGAAATATAGATAATGTGTTACAAAATACTTTATTTTTAAGATTTGAAATCTTTTCTTTCTTTCTTTTTTTCGTATTTGTACATGTCGATGATCAATTTGAGACTTCGTAAACCTCAGACAAACCTTTTTCAATATATTTTTAGATGTGCCTTAGTTCTATATTATAAAATTCATACCTTATATATTTTGTTTGTAGGGGAAATGAAAGCTGAAACTAAGCTGAAATTATACCTTAGTCGAGAAAACTGAAATTAAGTAGCATTAAGGTTTATCATACTATTTTGTTTGGAGAAATCCTAAATTGAAGGTAGCGGATCTGTGTTAACCACACTTTCAAAAGAGATTGAATTATTGGGGAACTAGGACCTGACACCAAGCTCATCGCCAAAGGTTCATACAAGTGTTTCAGAACCCAAATTGGTAGAGCGTATCATTCACCTATAGATATGTGCTACATAGGTGATCTTGATCAAATCTAAATCAGTTCAAATTAGTAGATCCAAAAAATATGAAAAATAATTAAAATAAAATAAAAACAAGGATTTATGAGATGCGAATATAGAGGGAATTTAATAAATATTAGATAAACCTAAAAAAGGAAAAATATATATGTTTTTGTGTTTTTTTTTTGGGGGGAGGAGGAGTCGGTCATCTAGGGGGAACCGAAATAGGACCCATACCATTAAGGAATTGGTTTGGTCACGATTCCCCATACTGATCGAAAATCGCTAGATCTTAAAACACTAGGCAATACGAAAACATCTAGTTTGTTTGATACCCTATTGTTAATATCTAGATAAAAAACCCCTGTTGTTAATATCTAGATAAAAATAATTCTTACTGAGCTTTCTTTCTCTCAACAGAAAGACAGCTTTGTGCGTTGTAAATCTTCTTGTTTTAGAGTAGTCAATAGAGTGTTTGATCTTTTATATGATCGCACTCTCAACCATTTCACGCTATTATATAAAGGTTAGAACTAATCTTATTCAAACTTGAAATGGGACCTCAGCTTTTCATCAAGGCACAATGGAATCCTCAAATTCTCATACTTCTACTCTTGAGACTCCTATTTGAACGCACTTTGAGAGTACAGGTCGGATCGGGCTGGATCCGAATCTAAATGGTATGTGTCGGATCGGGGTTTAAATCGGATCCTGGACGTTTAGATCTGGATA
>NW_006498507.1:4807529-4860413 GCF_000471905.2 Amborella trichopoda
GAATCTAGGTCAATCTGACAATCACGGATGTCTGGTAGTGTTTGAATTTTAGTTTTTTTTTCTATAAATCCAAATTACTTGAAATTTTAGGTGCGTATTCATAAAAAATAATTAGATCTTGGAAAAATATCAAAAACATATTTACATAAAATAAATTCACCAAAATACCCCCAAAACTTTTTGAGGGGTATTTTGGTCTTTTTATTTTTTACGAATAAATTTTTTTATATTTTTATTAGGTGCGCCTTGATGAGAAGAAAACACACCTAAAATTTCAAGTGGTTTGGATTTGTAGAAAAAAAAAAAAAATTAAAACACTACCAGACATCTGTGATCGTCAGATCGATCCAGATTCAATCTGGGCCATTGGGCTCATCTGTTTATATGAGTTAGTGGGCTAATCCCATCTTTTTCTTATATACATTAATTATTTAAAAAACTCGGGTTAGATTCAGATTAAAATCCGAATCAGATCTGGATCGGATTCGCTTGAACCCAGATTCAATCCAAATTCCATTATAAACCTAACTTGGGTATGGATCCAAATTTTGAGTCTAACCTCAATTCGAATAAGATCTGAGATCTAGGTTTCAAATCGGGATAGGGTCAATTCTCACCCTTAGGTACTTCCAATCTTTCTAATATTGCATTCTTACAAAGGGAGGACTCCAACCTTGGTTCGTATTAATATACTTTTGAGAAAGTGAAAATATTTCCACATCTTGGTTCACATGAAATTACTTTTTCGGAAATATTTTCACGCAAACCAAACGTGTTTAAGTCTAATTCCATTTTGCCAACTCAAACCAACTCCACCAACTCAAACTAACTCCACCAAGCTTCTACCCATGAGCATGTAGAAGTAAGAACGTATCATTGTTTGTAGGACTTCATTCATCATATACAACATGACTGCAACCTACTGTTGGACCCTCTCAGTGGGGCAATTGAGAAAGGGGTATGCTAATCACTAAAATTTGTTTGATCTACATAAACATACAGTGAGTTTAGAGACAATCTTTTCCTCCAATGTCAGGGCTAAATCATTTATAGCTAAAATGCTAGATTGGCTTAGGCGAAACTCAACATAGTCCTTCTAAACAATTAAACATCCTATCTGTCAATGGGGAACACTGAACTACAAATGTTGATAATATAAGATAAATTCTTGTGTCTTTGAGATGCATGAGAGGATTGTGACAACAACTAAAGCTGCAATTATATCTGGCTCGTACTTTGAAAGATTTGTAGTATATAATCACATACACATAAATGATCTTCGGAGTAAATCGACCATTGTACTCATTTTAACTAAATAGGCCTTTGTGGACAACTACTCTTTTTATGTGTAAAGGCTATGAAATGTGGACCATACTCCTTTTCTCTCATGGATATGTAAAGGCAATGAAAGGTGGACCATACGCCATTTTATGTCATGGATATGAGGCTGAATTAGCGTGACTGGAGTGAAAGTGGTGGTTGATCACTCAATATCAACAGTGGTTTAATTATGCAGTATTTTGCTGCTTGAAAATAAATATAAAAATAATTTAAGAATCGAATGTATATAGAACAATGTGTAATGCAGTTCATGATGTTATTTTCTTAAAAAGCTACCCTTTAGTAAGGTGATCAAACTGGAATTTCAAAAAGATTAAATTTTAAATGCAGAAGATATAACGACACATATAACCAAAACCAAAAGATTACAAATCCATCATCATAAACAATATTAAAACACAATTAATAAAAATAATAATAGATAATCAATAAAAAATTACACATCACAATCATAATAAAAAATTTCACACAACATAATATTGAAATAAGATACCTCTTTAGTCTTCTCCAATGCCTCAAAATTTTCTACTCCAATTACCAAAACTTTTATTTTACTAATCAAATTTCTTCCCATTTTTTAACTTTACCGTAAAGATTATGAATTTGGTATCATAAATTTGTTGCTTATTTGAAATTATATAAAGAGACATTTGAAAGGCTTCTATAAATAAAAAAAAAAAAAGGCTTATCACAATAAAAACATGTTATTTCAATTATATTATTCCAATGTCTTATCATGATGAAACCAATGTCTATTCATGTTAGAAGACATGTGATTCCTTTTAAATGCCAAATGCATGCAAAATAAGTAGTTAGTTAGAGTAGGTGCACACTAAAGAATAACTATATTAATGCAAAAAATAAAAAATGCATATTTTATTATACACCTAGCCATTCCCCAAAAAACTCAAAATATCAAAGAAAACTAAACTAATTTTTTTTAGAATAGAATGAAAATAGAAGGATAAAAAATATCTTTAATTTGCATGAGAACTGAAATGTCACACACCGAAAAAGTGCATATTTGATTGAACACCCACCATAATTATGTAAAATAAATTATCGCAGTCATAATCAAAGTAAAATATGTAAATAAATTAAAATAAACGTTTAGTTAATATTTAGTCAATATTTTAAAAAATCTATATAAAACCTGTTTAAGACCAACATCACTCATATAAGCTCTACAAGGCATGTTATTCCCCATTGATCTACATTGGCAATAAAATGGATAAAAGCAAGTTAGAATATTTATCAAATACCCAAATATGCAAAAAATAAAGTAATAATCCATACATAAAAAAAAGAAGAGAAAAACATAAATAATTTAAAATATTATATAGTTCACAACAATAATAAATGGAAAAAACTATAGTAAGCCCAAAATTTACCACAGGGACAATTTTATCATCAATTCACAGTCAAATAGTGGAAGACACGCACATCGTATCAAATATCAACCTATGCAATATACAAACAAAAAAAAGATGTTAAACAATTATAAAAGATAAAATTGATCATATTTCCAATGATGAAAATAGACAAATAAAAAAATAGAAAAGGTTCCTTTAGACCTAGAGGGCATCAGAAAACCCTGAAATTGACGATCTTGATCGTGCCCGTTATGGATCTAAATATAGAAAAAAAAGATACTACAGGTCTTAAAAATATTGTATCTTGCTACACATTATCTAGATATTTCGTACACATTATCTGGATATTTCACTTTCATGTGCTCACAGATCTGCCAATTCAACACCATTCCATTCTGAAGCTTCAAATTTCATATTAGATTTTTTTTGGGCATCACAGGAGTCATTATTTAAGGATGCATCATCTGGGGCTTTGTTCTACACTTTCACTTTTGTTCCTGAACCACAACTTTATGCAAACCATAGGTACATCTCTCTTAACAACAAAAAAGCCATGAATGCATCTCTCTCCAGCAACAAAAGAAAAAATAAAAATAAATAAATAAATAAAAAATATATATATATGTCATGAGATGTTTTCCTCTTATATTGTTCATCAGTTTCTCTATCTTCTGTTGCAATGGCTGTCCAGCTTCACTCTATCTTTTGCCAATGTTAATCTCTGTAAAACTGCAAATGGGTTTTTTTTCCTCTTTAAAGCTGAAATTGGGTTTCTCCCCTTGCGTTTCTTTCTTGAACACTGTAAATGTATGTCTTTCTCATGCAAATGGTTTCTCCCTCCTCTGTAAATTCTTAGGAGAAAGTAAGAATGAGATAGCTTAGGTTCCTTGTCCTCACAATTATCTAGGCAAAACCTGGGTCATTGGGATGAACACAGTCAGCCGCAGTTGAATTGTCCTGTAATAAAGTCTCAGTGGTTGAGTTCCTACATAACAAGGTACCGTCTGCGATCCTTGGGTCAAAGTTGGCCACTTTGGTATTAGAATCAAGAGGGATTGAATAGGAACTTGAGGTTCCAAGCATTTATTCATGACATTTAGCCTCACAGAGAGCAACCTTTCCTTTCGAAATCTGCTCATCCAATGGCCAATTGATCTTGCCAAGCCTTCAGATGAAATCTTCATCAATTCATTCCTGAGTACTCTTAGTGTGGTTTGCATCCTTGAGCTGAGCCTCGAGTTCTTGAATCCTTTTTCTCTGTCCCGGTGTTATTATCTCTGCTTCAGCAATCTTGGAGACCATGCTTGCTTGAAGCGAAGGATCATGGAGAGAGAGCCTCTTCTTTGGTCGCTGCCAAGTCTTGATGAAGGCACAGAGCCTTATGCTCAGAGACAAGAATCCATGCAGCCGTACCATTGACTATATCAGAAGAAGCCTAGTTCATCTCTGGAATTATCAGATACCAGAAATATACTTAATTATCATTCAGATACACGCCCTTCTCTTCTGTTTCCTTTTTTTTGGTATTTTATTTTTTCCAAATTAGCTTTTATGCCCTTCTCTTCTGTTTTTTTTTTTTGGTATTTTATTTTTTTCAAATTAGCTTTTATGGTAGTCGTATTACAGAACCGTGATAGTCTTTGTCGGATACAACCATGAATTGAGAAGAAGAGGGTACAGAGAGAGGGAGAGAAATCCAACAAAGATAGTTTTTTTTGGTATTTTATTTTTTCCAAATTAGCTTTTATGCCCTTCTCTTCTGTTTCTGTTTTTTTTGGTTTTTTTTTTTTCAAATTAGCTTTTACGGTAGTCGTATTACAGAACCGTGATAGTCTTTGTCGGATACAACCATGAATTGAGAAGCAAAGGGTACAAAGAGAGGGAGAGAAATCCATCAAAGATAGAGAAAGTGACGATCTACTCAAGTCGGAAACTTGTTTGAAGAAGCTAAATTAATCAGATACTTGTTTGAAGAAGCTAAATTAAAGAATGGTCAAGGTCTGAACTGTTGTGAAAATGTAGGAATTGCGACTGGAAATTGAGGATGTGGAGAATTTGGTGGAGACCCTGAATTGAAGAGCATGGTTCAGTGGCTGGCAGCTTCTCCGATGAATGATCTCTCTCTCCATGCTTCTCTTCGTAGTCTTAAGCTCCATTCGAATCCAATAATATTTCTCTCATTTTTATCGTCCACCATGAGAAAGGGAGTGACTTTATCCTCCAATCGCTTTCTCTCTCTATCTTTGTTGGATTTCTCTCTCCTCAATCTCTCCACTCCTCTAAAGACTATTACGATTTTGAGCATCGTGATACCTCTCTCGGTCTCATGCCACTTTAACTGCAGCCGTGCCTTTAAACATTGCGACATCATTATTTTGATAAAAAATTAATATAAATAGTAAAAAAAAAAAAAGTGTGAATGAAATTTAAAAAAGTATAGTTTTTTTTTTTAATTAGCCCAAAATTAAAGTGTGTTTCTGATCATTTCCCTTATATCTATAAAGAATTTACAGTAAGAAATGCAGCATACCTCTTAACCCAGCTCAATGTATATTACAACAAAAAGATTAAAAAAAAAAAGCTAACTAAAAATCAAGATAATTTAAGACCATACAAATTCTTTTTTTTTTTTAAGAAAATAAACATTGAAATGAAGGAATTTCATATCACTCACAACAAAAAATAAATAGGAATGCACAATGAAAAGCTCTATTGAGAAATTAAAATAGGAAGGAAAAATTCAAAGCTCAAAGATTACCATCTAATTCAAATGATAAGAGAAAATACCATGTAAAAGGTTGAAACCTTTTACAAAATCATTAAAGCGATCAAATTATCTCAATTAACATTTGCGGATTATTTCTTCTTTTTGTTTCACTTAGATATCTCATAAAAAAATAAAAATATTCAATTGCAGGATTGAGAAGGAGAAGGAATAAGGGGCATATAATCTTATTCTCCAAGAGCCCCAACTAAATGATGAAAAAACCTCTGCTTATTGAGGATCAGAAACAAGGACTGTACTATTCAATGTTCCTAACGAGGAATAATTAGGGGTATTTTTCCCTAATTATTCATCATTATTAAACAACCCACATTGATTTATCATACCGTTCTAACCCTTTTTCTAGTTCACGTTGCATCAACATAAAAGTCCATTAGGCTGCAATGTGATAGGTGGCTTGGGGTGGCAATGTCATAGCAAAAGTTGAATGAGGCTTTTGAGCAACAGCAAAAAATCTTTGCTTTTTTTTGGAAAGTTGACCACAAATTTCATCGCCTCAAAAAGAAATACAAAAAAAATCACCAGCAAAGATGGGTATACTCCCCTTTTAGCAAGAACATCAGCCTCAACATTACATTTTATAGTAATGCACAAGTCAAAAAAAAAAAAAAAAAAAAACCTATAAATTTCATCGGGGCGGCTTTATCGCTCTTTTTGCCCACGTAATAACGTTAGAGGAGTCCCTTTCAATTGTCTTATGACTATCTAACTTCATAATTATTTTTAGGACTTTCAAAATTCCTCTCGATTGAGCCTCATTAGTATTCCCATATGAACTTGAGAATGTTTTTAAAATACCACTATTGTGGTTTCTAATGAGTCTTCCAAAATTAGCTGGACCTGGGTTGCCCACACAACTATCATCAAAATTAAGCTTCAACCATTCAAAGGATGTGGTTTCCAAGTAGTTCTAATTAAATTGGAGTATGGACACAATTTTGCCACTTCCAACGGATTTTGAAAAATCTGACTTTTGGGTATACTAGTGCACTCCTTATGCATCGAGAGCCAATCTATTGCCATTGCTAAAATATTTGATTTCAAAACATCCAAATATAAGAACACGCCTTCAAAAATTCTCCTATTGTGCTCTCTCTATATATTCCATATTATGCTGGTCCATAAAGATCGCCATAGAACAGTGCCAATCTTTGGAAGACCCGGGTGCATCCATTATTGAAGAATAACATCCATTGTTGAAGAATAATAACAAAATATCCTTGTTGTTGAAGTGAAGAAAACTATAGGCCACGCTAGCTGCAAATAAACTTGTAGTGTGCTAAGGCTAGGCTCAGTCAACTCGAGCCTAAAAAATTAGGACATGCTCCATGATATGGGCCTTGAGGGCTGGGCAACCACGGTCCAAGGGTAGAATTGGGCTTTGGTGAAGGCCAGCCTGGTTTGACCCAATTGGGCCCTCTATTTATTTTTTCATTTGTTTTATTCTCTATTTTATTTGGCCCAACCCGGCCCCGTTCTGATAGGGTTAGGGCTAGGCTTGGGCTTGGACTAGGCCTTTTGGCCTTGGTAGGCCTAGGCCAACCCTATGGGGACTAGGGCCAACGGTGGCCCGGCCCATTGCCACCCCCTATTAGACGGTCCAAGTTGATTTAACCTGTTTTTTAATGAACCCAAGAGAAATAAATAATTATGTAGTTTGTACAAGGTGCCCAACTTATACTACTAGTAAGGTGTAACTCTAAATTTTACAAAAGATGTAGTTTCAATGTTGAAAATCTTACGATGGCTTGAAAATTCATGTTCTATCCTAATTATAAATTTTTAAATTTCAAAAATGGAGCAAACTGAGTAGATTTATAAATACATGAAATTCTTGGAAATAGTTGGTCTAGGTAACTTCTTATGAGATGCACTATTTTTAGAGTTTGAAATTCTCTTTGTTTATATCTTTAGATCTCGAATTCAAGATCATCAATTGGGTGGTTTTCCAATTTTGAAACACTAGTTTCAATTGGATTTTTAGTGTACACCTTATTTCTATAGTATAATATTGCAACCTTCTATAAATTATTTCAAAAATATTAATCTCTTATTATGGACCATAAAATTGCACATAAAAAAGATCTCCGTAAAAAGACTATTTTGAGAGGGGTGTGGTTTGCATAAGGTTGCAATGTTAAACAATAAAAAAAAAAAAGGTGCTCCTCCAAATTTTTTTATAAAATATAATTTTGATATTAAAAATTCTTATGATTGCTTGAGAATATATTTTTATCTCTAATTATAAAATTTTAAACTCAAAATATGATTCAAATCAAGTAGATTTGTAACAACATGAAAATCTTGGAAGTGGACGGTCCAGATAATGTGTTGCAAGGTGTACTATTTTTGAGACTCCAAATCTTTTTTTCTGTACATCTCGATATTGAGATAATCAATGAAAATTTTTTTTAAAATTAAAATAATTTTTTCTTATGGATTTTTGAGATGCATATTAATTCTATATTTTAAGGGTGCAACCTGAACTTTTTTCATTTCGAGCGACGGAGTAAATGCATCGCATGCTCTCGTGGACCTCAGAACCAAAAGAAAATTGGAGGGAAAACCCAACCCTGAGAGAGAGAGGACTTTAAGCGAGGAGCGGGAGGGTAATGAAGCACCACTCGGAAAAATGGCGAGAAGGAGGCGACTGAGATTGCAGGTCTCTTCAGACGAAGAAGAAGAAGAAGAAGAAGAAGAAGCAGTCGATGGCATTGAAACCCCAATTCGTTCAAATCCCCAACCACCACCCCAAGCACAGAGCAGTGCCTTTGAAATTTCAGACGATGAATACATGGACGTCGAACAATCACTCTCCGCCCCCTCTCCTCCTCTTCAAGATGATCTAAACCAGAATTTCACCGGAATCCAGTTAAATTCTGGCGATTATCCTGGCCAAAATCAAAATTTCATTGGAACCCATTTCGATTCCGGTGATTTTTCTGGCCAAAATCAAAATTTCATTGGAACCCATTTCGATTCCCGTGATTTTTCTGGCCAAAATCAAAATTTCACTGCCGTAGAATCAAATTCCGTCCCTTTCTCTGGCCAAAATCGAGATACCGGAATTCATTCGAGTCCTGGTGAGTTTTCCGGCCGTTCTGGTTCAGTGGATGTGGTTTTTAGGGGAATGGGGCTCCAGCTCAAGAGAGAGTGGCTGGAGTCTTGTTTTGAGGGTTTAATGGCTTCTCAAATAGGGTTTTCTCAGAAGAGTAGTCTCGAGCAGGCCGAGCTTTACTTCGCTCAGTTCCTTGTGGCTGATATGAATGATGTTGGTAATGGTGTGCTTCCCTCTAATGTCAATGCCATGCATGGCACAGAGATTGCTGGCCCTTTTATTTTGCAGGTAAAATTCATTGAATTCTTATTTGTCTTATCTCACTGCTATTTGAACAGTTTTTGTTAGAATCTTAGGTCTGAAAGCTTGAAGCACCATTGAAAGATAGAGGAGAGAATTTTTTTTTTCATGGGAGATTAGCAGTTGTTGCTATGATGTGCTTTGTGAACTATGAAAGTTCGAGATTTAGAGTTGTATATGTTGGGCTATCTTGATTTCGCTGGTATGAATTCTGATTATTGGAGTAGAGATTTAGAAATGCATTTGTGTTAGTTTTCAAATTCGATAACATAGAGGGACATGAACACAGCGCACATCCAAGCAATTCTACAGAGAATGAGAGAGTGAAGCGCTAGAGAATGCACATTCAATAATCTTATTTTATTTAAGTTGTTATTTGTCCATAATCATCAATGTTAATGTTATGAAATACCAACAAAAAGAAAGCTGATGCCTCACTGAGCAAATTCTATTGCCCACATTCTCCTGGTTCTCAATCATTATATATAATGCAAAAACAAAGAAAAATCTTAATTATAATGAGATTTTCTTATTACCCCAAAAAAAGACAATCTATTCATGATGAAAGGCTTATTTCAAAACATAATGCTATATTGTTTGGTTCCTATAGTATGGATATTGTGGGATAAAGTAAATCTGCACTGGTATGTGTCTCTTTATAATATTTCATTATGGTGGTTGTAGAACTGACTTTTGCACGACATGTTCTTTGGGGCTTTTTGCTTGACTTGGCCCAGCCATTCTACCCAGTGTTTTACTAATGCTGATCCATGTTGGGAGTCTGTGGGGACCGACCAAGTTCCTAGTCAGAACTGGGAATTGGTCTGATTTTGGTACACTCACTTGGTTCTATCAGTGAACTAGGCAAGTATGTCAAGGAGCTAGGCTATCTGGATTGGCCGAATTGCCCATTTCACACCTATTTTATTTTTTTATGATTTTTTCAAATTTTTTATTTTTTGAAAATATCAGCTCAAATCTTATTTGGATCGGACTCCTGCACCGTAGAATAGGTGCTTTCTGGCCTGGATGGGCGATCAAAATCTGTTCAATGGGTGATCAATCTGCCCCCTGATCTAGGTTTTAAACCACTGATTCCACCTATTGTTTTTGCCCTAGAAAAAGGTAAAACATATAGAATATTCAGTTTACGAGAGAGTTCGCTTAATGCTCAAACCAATTTGTTCCTTATGGCCTGTGCTATAGCTACCATAAAGCAACACTATACTAAGAAAACAAATAATGTTAATGTGAATGTCTATCTCTTTGATATGCACTGATTTCTACTATTATTATTATTATTAGAATTATTATGTGTGTGTGTGCGTGTGCGTGTGTGTGTGCGTGTGCGTGTGCGTGTGTGTGTGTGTGCGTGTGCGCGTGTGTGTGTGTGCGTGTGCATGTATATGTCCATTACATATATTTGTTCGGCTTCTATAATCTGCGAATTTTCATACATCCATATGTGGGTGTGCACTGTGTACGCATGTCTGAGTGTGTATGTCGGAATATTTCTCTTGTGATTTGAGATTCAAGTTGCTTTACAACTTCAGAAGGAAGTATATATGTGTCTAACATTGGTTTAAATTTTCTTGACAGGTTGATGAAACAGTTAACATTAGTTCTCCTCTTAAAGACAGGTATAAGGAAGTTGCTGCTGGTCCTAAGAGGTGCCTTAAATTATCAATGACAGATGGTGTACAACGTATATTTGGTATCGAATATCGCCCTATTAAAGAGCTTATGGTTCTTGCTCCAGCTGGTTTAAAGGTCTGATATGCTGCCCTTCATCGCAGCATGTGGGATTTCTAATAATTAGTACTATTCTACCTCTCGATATCAAATTAAGTGATAGTCAACATTTTTGTCTATTTTGTAAGTTCATCACCCAGTTTTAGGGCATGGTTACTTGCCTTGAATCTATTACTGATACAGAGAGAAGTATTATGGATTATTATAGAAGGGTATTGCTTTCCCAATTTTCAGCAAATAATTTTAGAAAGTAAATACTTCGGGAGAGTAGAGGTAAGAAGGACCTAGGAAGACAGTCAGCCATTTTTTTCTTGTATTTATAAGCACCGAGCAAATTTCTAGTGCATTGAGGGAACCTATATGTTTTCTGATTGCCATTTCGAAAGCTCAATGGTTGTGAATTATGGTTTTTCAACCAAGTTTGGACTTCTTGTTTTAAATGGGTGTGGATGTTTGTTTTTTTCTTTTCTTTTTGAGGTTAGAAATGCTTTAGGCTTCTTGATGCTTGAGTATTTTTATTCTGGTTCTAAGAATTATAACTTTCTCTTCTGACTCCCTGTTAAATAAGCAGCACTTGTGTAGTTCAGAAAACATGCGACTTCTTTACAATGTAAAAGGAATCTTCTATATGATATTCTGAACTTGTTTACATTTATTGAGAATGTGTCCCTAGAGAATCTATTATATGAAAATGTGCCACTAGAGAATCATGGACTATCTACCTTAGGCGATAGATGGGGGTGCAAAGCGGAAGACTTGCCATCGGCCTACTTGGGTCTGCCGCTGTGCGTTGGCAAGCCCAAAACTAGTCAATGGAGCCACATTATCGACAAATTCGATTGCAGAATCGAGGGATGGAAGGGCAGAATTTTATCATCTGCAGGTTGCCTAACTCTCATCAAGGCCACCCTCTCCAACATCATATTTTTCCAGATGTCCCTCTTTGATGCAGATAAAGATTAGGAAAAATTCAAAATGTTTAGTGTTATTATTATTTTTTAGTTTTTCTTAGGGATAGGAAGTGCTGCACTGGGATTGAGGGTTGGATTTTAGGATAAACTAGGCTTAGTTGGTTTTAAAGAGATAAATTAAGCATGGTTGGGTTTTCAGGATATACAATTGGGATAACTTGGGCTTATCTAAAGAAGTCCTACTTTTATGGACTTAATTTAGAAAGAGATTTTATGGAGGATCACTTAGAGATTCATGTGAGAGAGAAAATAGGGAGATGGAGAGAGAGAAAAAATAGGGAGCTTGGGAAAAAAACGTGGAAGTTAGAGAGTTTTATGGGTTTTTTTATTTCTTATTTTGTATTTAAAGGAAAGTCCCTCATTGTAAAGAGAGAGATTGGAATTCAGTAAAGTTGATATTGTGAAAAGATCTTTTTGGGGTGGATTCCATTGCAGACCTTGAAAGAGGGTATATTCTCTCAAACTTTTATTTTATTTTTATTTTTTGGTTTGTTATTATTTCTTCCTGCATCAGTTGGTATCATAGCCTTGAGATAAAAAATCTATTCACTATATGGAGTGTTTGGATTGACTCGAGCAATTCGATAGACACATGGAAGACCTTCGCAGATCAGTATAACAATATCTACAAAATCGACAATTCAATGGATACATGGAAGACCTTCGCATATTAATATAACAATATCGACTTAGTATATTGTAACAAGAGGAAAAAGAATATGAAGAGGTAGATCTCGATGCAAAAGACGATCTTGATACCCAAACACGCAAGAAATATTGAAAATCAATTGTGAAGAAAATGATATGTTTATTGCAGCTTATGAAACACCACCCTGTGAGCCTAAAGGAGAAATCAAGATTCAATTTGATATTTCAGAGTTTGGTGCCTCAAACTTCCACTATAAATTGTGTTGGATATATCGTTTATTTATTGAAGAAAAAGTATTGAAGCGCTTGGTGGGACTCCATCACTAGCTTTTGTGAAGACCTCTAAAAGATTTGAATTCTATAAACTCGAGGTTGAGCTTCTTCCAACCTGGAGAGAATTCGATAAGCTCGAGGTTGAGCTTCTTCCAACCTGGAGAGAATTCGATAAGCTCGAGGTTGAGCTTCTTCCAACCTGGAGAGAATGATGCAGATAAGGATAAGAAAAAATTCAAAATGTTTAGTTTTATTATTTTGTTTTTAGTTTTTCTTAGGGATAGGAAGTGCTGCATCGGTATTGAGTTTTTTTTTATTCGTCAAAGGGTTGGATTTTAAGATAAGCTAGGCGTAGTTGGTTTTAAATAGATAAATTAAGCATGGTTGGGTTTTCAGGATATACACTTGGGATAACTTGGGCTTATCTTAAGAAGTCCTACTTATGGACTTAAAATTTAGGAAGAGATTTTGTGGAGGATCACCTAGAGATTCACGTGAGAGAGAAAATAGGGAGATGAACAGAGAGAAAATAGGGAGCTTGGGAAAAAACGTGGAAGTTAGAGAGAGAGAGTTTTATGGTTTTTTTTTTAATTTCTTATTTTATATTTAAGGGAAGGATGTCCCTCATTGTAAAGAGAGTGATTGGAATTGAGTAAAGTTGATCTTGTGAAAAGATCTTTTTGGGAGTGGATTCCCTCGCAGACCTTGAGAGAGGGTATATTCCCTCAAATTTTTATTTTATTTTTATTTTTTCGTTTATTATTATTTCTCCCTGCATCACTCTTCCATATGCCATCCTCGGTGGCCAACTGCCTAGAGCAACTCATGAGGAACTTTCTCTGGGTAGGGGGAATAAAGTACTACCTCATCTCTAGGGGCCAAAGTTTGCACTCCCAAGTCCCTAGGAGGCTTAGCCATCCACAATCTAAAATCCAAAAATCTAGCCCTTCTTGGTAAATGATGGAGAATCACCTCTTGGAAGACATCATCCAACATAAATACTGTGGGAGTCAGCCTGGCTTCCCAATGGTAGGGCCACCCCCAATCCTTCGGGGGATTGGAGATCTTTGCTTCGCAGCTTTCCCCTCTCTTCGTTAGAAATATTCGCTTCCATCCTCAGGCTAGTCACAAAGTCCTCTTCTGGTCCGATTTATGGCTAGGCCAGGCACCCGTCATGGAAAGGCTTACCCACCTATTCCTTGTAACCGGAGCCCCCAGGCCAAAGTAGCAGACAGTTTCCAGGCCTTGGGCCCTGGTAGGGTGTGGAATCCCACTTTCAGATGACCCCTGTCGGACCAAGAGGTCCCAGAATTCCTGGCTCTCTCATCCCTACCACGTTCAACCTTCCTCCGACCCCTTGGGAGTGATAAGATTACTGGTCCCCAGCCCCTTCTGGCGTGTTCTCAGTCTTATCTTTCGATGTCACTCTTCAATTGCCCTCTACCTTGCCACTTCACACCCTTCCATTGCGGCCAAAGCCTGGTTGCCTCTTGTCCCTCCCAAATTCCAAATATTCAACTAGATCACCATTTCCGAAAGAGCCGTAACTATAGACCAACTCCAAAGAAGGGGACTGCAATTGCCTAACAGATGTACCATGTGCACCGTGGAGTAAGAGACCAACAGCCATGTCTTCATCCACTGTGACATAGCCAGCACTCTGTAGGGGAAGATACTCCAGCTTTTTCATTGGTTGTGGGTGACTCCGCATTCAGTCCCTCAACTTTTTCGTTCTTTCTTTCTCCACCGTGGTCCAAATATGGCATTGCACTGGACTTTCCTGCTCTCAAGAATTTTGCCGATAGTTGGGGTTGTAGGGCTGAAAAGCTCCCCTTCAATTACCTAGGACTGCCACTTTGCATTGGTAAGCCTAAAAAGAGGGAGTGGTCCCACATCATGGACAAGGTTGATCGAAAACGGGCAGGATGGAAGGCCGGTTTCTATCCCTGGGGGTTAGGCTTACTCTAATCAAGGCCACTTTGGCCAATACGCCAATTTACCAAATGTCTCTTTTCCACATGCCAGTAGCAATCAGTTCACGCCTAGAACAGTTAATGCACAGATTCTTCTGATCTGGGGAGGCAGTGAATCACAAATTCCACCTTATCTCTTGGGACAAATTATGTTAGTCGAAGAGGTGGGGAGGTCTCGGGATTCGAAATCTGGGGATGCACATTATGGCATTATTAGGGAAGTGGTGCTGGCGCTTGGTTACTCTTAAGAGACCAGTTGTGGATCGATATACTGAGGTGCAAATATCACCTCCCCTCTTCTCCTTGGTTACCCACTTGCACTACCAACTACAGGTCATCGGGGATTTGGAGATCATCTGTTCCGCTTTCCCGTATTTCAAATCTGGCATTCGGTTTCATCCTAGAGCAGGTAGCCACATTCTCTTCTGGAAAGATCTCTGGCTTGATCATTTTCCCATTATGGAGAGATACCCAGCTCTCTACTCTCTGGCTCAATTTCAAGATACTACAGTGGCAGAGGAAATGACGGAGACTGGGTCAATATGCTCCTGGAACCCAATTTTCAGATGAGCAGTAAATGACGTTGAATTCAATCAATTTGCGGACCTCTCGGCTGAACTTCAAGCTTGCTGCATAGCCACTCAAGCTGTGGACCGCATAATCTGGGCCCATGTAGCCTCAGGGATCTTCTCGGTCTCCTCTCTTTGCCAAAAATTGACACAGAGTCTGCCACATTTCCATTTGCCCCCATTTCAATAGTAGTGCAGGCTTGGTCATCTTTCACTCCTCCTAAAATACAGATCTTCATGTGGTTGGCGCTCTCCCATAGGGTGCTCACTATTGATCAGCTTCAAAGAAGGGTAATTCCTTTGCCCAATCGATGTGCTCTGCGCATGGCAAACAAGGAGACCAATGCTCACCTGTTCCTGCACTGTCCATTCGCTTATAACCTATAGGAAGAACTTCTACACCTTTTTAAAGTTCAGTGGGTACTCGCGGCTACTGTACCTCACATGTTCTCTTCTTTCCAGCCTCTCCTTTGTGCATAGGCAGGCATTCTTCTGCAAAAAACCGCAGTGGCAGCCATCTTATGGGTTATTTGGATAGAACGAAACAATCAAATCTTCTGGGGCGAGCATACTTCATGGTATGGCACCTTTGTCAAGCTCAAATCCTCCGTGGTGTTTTGGGCGACCAACCACTAGAGTTTTAAAGGGGTTTCTGCTGCCGCCTTTTTTCAGAATTGGGAGGCTGCCGTTCAGCACAACCGAAGGCGTCCATCTCGGGCAGCTTTGTGGAGACCCCCTGCCCTGGGCAGTTTCAAGCTTAACTTCGACGGGTGGTTCTTGGGAAATCCAGGGCCATCGGGAGTTGGCATGATTCTCAGTGATCACCAGCTCAACTGTCACCTCTTTCTCAAAGTCCATCAGTCATACCGACTCTACGGAAGAGTAGGCAATAGCACTTTTGGAATGCCTCAAGCTTATCCAACATCTCGGAATTTATTCCCTTACGATTGAGGGAGATTCCAAGAGCGTGATCACTTGGGCATCGAACCCCCAGGCCAAAGTAGCAGACAGTTTCCAGGCCTTGGGCCCTGGTAGGGTGTGGAATCCCACTTTTAGATGACCCCTGTCGGACCAAGAGGTCCCAGAATTCCTGGCTCTCTCATCCCTTCCACGTTCAACCTTCCTCCGACCCCTAGGGAGTGATAAGATTACTGGTCCCCAGCCCCTTCTGGCATGTTCTCTGTCTCATCCTTCTATGTCACTCTTCAATTGCCCTCTACCTTGCCACTTCACACCCTTCCATTGTGGCCAAAGCCTGGTTGCCTCTTGTCCCTCCCAAATTCCAAATATTCAACTAGATCACCATTTCCGAAATAGCCGTAACTATAGACCAACTCCAAAGAAGGGGACTGCAATTGCCTAACAGATGTACCATGTGCACCGTGGAGTAAGAGACCAACAGCCATGTCTTCATCCACTGTGACATAGCCAGCACTCTGTAGGGGAAGATACTCTAGCTTTTTGATTGGTTGTGGGTGACTCCGTATTCAATCCCTCAATTTTTCCGTTCTTTCTTTCTCCACCGTGGTCCAAATATGGCATTGCACTGGACTTTCCTACTCTCAAGAATTTTGCCGATAGTTGGGGTTGTAGGGTTGAAAAACTCCCCTTCAATTACCTAGGACTGCCACTTTGCATTGGTAAGCCTAAGAAGAGGAAGTGGTCCCACATCATGGACAAGGTTGATCGAAAACGGGCAGGATGGAAGGGCCGGTTTCTATCCCCAGGGGGTAGGCTTACTCTAATCAAGGCCACTTTGGCCAATACGCCAGTTTACCAAATGTCTCTTTTCCACATACCAGTAGCAATCAGTTCACGCCTGGAATAGTTAATGCGCATATTCTTCTGATCTGGGGAGGCAGAGAATCACAAATTCCACCTTATCTCTTGGGACAAATTATGTCAACCGAAGAGGTGGGGAGGTCTCGGGATTGGAAATCTGGGGATGCACATTATGGCGTTATTAGGGAAGTGGTGCTGGCGCTTGGTTACTCTAAGAGAACAGTTGTGGATCGATATACTGAGGCGCAAATATCACTTCCCCACTTCTCCTTGGTTACCCACTTGCACTACCAACTACAGGTCGTCGGGGATTTGGAGATCCATCTGTTCCACTTTCCCGTATTTCAAATCTGCAACTCGGTTTCACCATAGAGCAGGTAACCACATTCTATTATGGAAAGATCTCTGGCTCGGTCATTCTCCCATTATGGAGAGATACCTACCTCTCTACTCTCTGGCTCGATTTCAAGATACTACAGTGGCAGAGGAAATGATGGAGATTGGGTCAATACGCTCCTGGAACCCAATTTTCAGAGGAGCAATAAATGACGTTGAATTCAATCAATTTGCAGACCTCTCGGCCGAACTTCAAGCTTGCTGAATAGCCACTCAAGGTGTAGACCGCATAATCTGGGCCAATGTAGCCTCAGGGATCCTTCTCGGTCTCGTCTCTTTACCAAAAATTGACAGAGTCTCCCACATTTCCATTTGCCCCCTTTTCAATTGTAGTGCAGGCTTGGTCATCTTTCGCTCTTCTTAAAATACAGATCTTCATGTGGTTGGCCCTCTCCCATAGGGTGCTCACTATTGATCAGCTCAAAGAAGGGGAATTCCTTTACCCAATCGATGTGCTCTGCGCATGGCAAACAGGGAGACCAATGCTCACCTGTTCCTGCACTGTCCATTCGCTTATAACCTATAGGAAGAACTTCTACGCCTTTTTAAAGTTCGGTGGGTACTCCCGGCTACTGTACCTCACATCTTCTCTTCTTTCCAGCCTCTCCTTTGTGCATAGGCAGGCATTCTTCTGCAAAAAACCGCAGTGGCAGCCATCTTATGGGTTATTTGGATAGAACGAAACAATCAAATCTTCTGGGGGGAGCATACTTCATGGTATGGCACCTTTGTCAAGCTCAAATCCTCAGTGTTGTTTTGGGCGACCAATCACTGAAGTTTTAAAGGGGTTTCCGCTGCCGCCTTTTTTCAGAATTGGGAGGCTGCCCTTCAGCACAACCAAAAGCGTCCATCTCGGGCAGCTTTGTGGAGACCCCCTGCCCTGGGCAGTTTCAAGCTCAACTTCGACGGGTGCTCCCTCGGAAATCCAGGGCCATCAGGAGTTGGCATGATTCTCAGTGATCACCGGCTCAACTGTCGCCTCTTTCTCAAAGTCCATCTGTCATACCAACTCTACGGAAGAGGAGGCGATAGCACTTTTGGAATGCCTCAAGCTTATGCAACATCTCGGAATTTATTCCCTTACGATGGAGGGAGATTCCAAGAACTTAATCACTTGAGCATTTGGCTCTTCTTCCCCCCCCCCCCCTTCCCCTCCCTCCCCCTCCCTCCCTCCCCTCCCTGGCATTTGGTTCACCTTTTTTATGAGATTAACCACCTTTGCAGGGATATACTCGTCTTATGAAAGCATACTTGGAGGGAAGCAAACCAGGCGGCAAACACTCTAGCTAAGGAAGCGGCAGCAGCAACTATGGAAGGCCTTTGGATTACTATTTTTGGAATGGCGTCTTATTCTAGGTTGCTTTTGATTATTAAAACCTTCAATAAGAAGGATTTTTGTTTCCTTTCTACTTTTTTACTCCTTGTACTTGGAGCTTCCGTGTTTGTGGATAGCCCAAACTTCTCTATCAATTCAAGGTTAACTTTCTCAAAAAAAAAAAAAACTTGTTCACATTTATTGATTGCCAAATAGGTTTGGATTTTCTCTGCTATTATCACAAAATCTCATCACTCGAGTGGTGTATGGAATAATATGGAATTTGCACTATTTTCGTTACTGATAGGGTAATGCTTCTCGTAATGTTTGTAACTGTGTTTTCCATTTGATTAAATTTTAAAAATTTTATCCTTAAATTTTGTAGATTGCAATTTGTAATGTACACGTACGACGAGGGCTTCTAATTCTGGTGCCTGAAGTAATTGAAGTTCTAGGAGGATTTGTTGACCATCTGGAGGCAGCACGCCAGAGGCTTGTTGAGGAAGTAAATAAGCCACCGAGAGGTCAAAGGTTAGAATGAATCACAAAGATTGTTTCTATTGAGTTTGTTGATTTATGTAGACTTATATATTAGAATACAGATTTAGTCTCATATTTTGCATTCATAGGTTTTACGAAAACATTCCAAGTCTCTTGGACATAAAAAACGACTTCGATGGCATCCAATGTCGATAAGAATTTAAATAGATCTTGTAGTGCGATTATTTTTTCTTATTTTCTATTTTGAGTAGGGCCATGACTAATTTTGTTCTAAAGATAATTCATTCAAAACAGCTCTAACTCCATATTTTATAATAACTTAGTTGGCTACTCAGTTCATCTCCTGCAATTACCTATACGCATTTGTGTAGTAAATTATGCCAATAGTTACTAGTCATAAAGAGAAAATTCAAATAATTATTATTTTCTGAAAAATGGAGTTTAAAGAATTATTTGCTCCCATTCATCTGAAGTTGTCTCCTAGTCTCTTTGTAATATTTGTCTCAATGTAGCTTTGCATTTCATGCAGATCCCGTAGAGGAGAGGAAGCTCCTTCTTTGTCTTCCAGAGCTCGTCGTGCTGCTTGGCCGCCCAATACTTTGAACGATCAATCTGCACCAAGCACTAGGGCAGCACCTGATATAAATCTTCCTCTCTCCTCAGCTCAAGGTATCACTATTAGGTAATTTAATTTCCAGATAATGTATGTTGCATCTTTTTTCCATCAACTCAATTTGGTCTCCTTTTTTTTTTCTTCCTTTATTGATAATTCACCTCATTTCATCTCTGATTTATTATTCTTTGCAACCCATCTCCTTACATTGATTAGTGTTTTTTTTTTTTCATCTTTTTTTATCTTGTAGTTTCTCCATCAGCTGCACCGGTTCGGGTCGCCCGTCAAAGAACAATTGAAGAGTTCACCACTCCAAACACTAGGACAAATGAGAGAAGTCACCTGTCAACATCAGCTACCCCAGATGGTGTTGCCTACGAGAGAAGCCAGCAAGATTTCTCCAACCGTGAAAGTGTAAGGGAAGGTCTCAGCACCTCTGCTAGATTGAATCAAGGAACTAATAATACAATACCAGCTACACCTCATGTGATTGTTCATGAAAGAACAATGGAAGAATCTGCCAACCCTAGTTGGATGAATCAAGAACCTAATCATTCGACATTGGCAACACTTGGAGGGCTTGTACATGAAAGAGTAATGGAAGAATCTGCAAATCCAACTAGGCTGAATGAGGGAACTAATCAATCTACATTGGCAACCCCTAGAGGGCTTGTTCATGAAAGAGTAATGGAAGAATCTGCCAACCCAAGTAGGCTGGGTAACAGAATTGCTCAACCTGCATCTTCTACACCTAGAGTGGCTGTTCATGAAAGAACAGTGGAAAAAAATACCAACCCAATTATGCTGAATCAGGGAATTAATCAACCTATGGCAGCTTCATCTAGAGTTGCTGTCCATGAGAGCAGAATAGAAGAATCTACCAACCCAATTAGGCCAAGTCAGGGAACTAATCAATCTACATCCGCAATACCTGGAGGGGTTGCCAATGAAGTTGTACTGGAAGAATATACGTACACAAGTAGGTTTAATCAGGGAACTATTCAATCTACAGCAACAACTAGAGGGGTTGTCCATGAAGTTATAATAGAAAAATCGACGAACCCAAGTAGGTTGCCTCCGGGAACTAATCAATCTACATCACTAACACCTAGAGGGGTTGTTCACGAAGTTCTAATGGAAAATTCAAGAAATCCCAGTAGTACAATATTGGATGAGGCCAGCAACCCATCCTTAAATTCTCCCTCAAGTGATACGTCGATGACCGATGCTGATGCAGTTGAGCACCCGATCATTCTCAGCGGAGATAAAGAGATGCCCTTCACTTATATGGCTTGTTTGTTGGCAAAGTGGACCACGATGAAGGACAATGTATCAAGTACTCGAGGCAAAATCAAGGTATTCATTTCTGTTTTCAGATGATGGTTGTGTTTGAACTGCTTACTTTTACCCATTCTTTCCCACTATGAGTTCTGCATGTTTGATATGTGTAATACTATACTATGTACCAGTTGATGAGGAAGAATCATCTGTTGGAGCCATCACCATCCATCATATCATTTGTGATGGTGATCCCATTGGATGGTGATGGAGGGTGTTACCCGCAAGTGGGATTGTTTTTTCCAATTGATTCCCCTCTCCATCACTGTCCATTATTTTAGTGGATGGTATTGATCATCAATTCCTGAAATTTGCAGTGCTTCTTGACCGGTGTGAAAGGATTTCAATTCAAGGGTAGGAGTAAGTTCGAGCTCCATGCTTATATCGATGATGGAAGTCTCATCTCTGAGGTCCTCATCGATCACCATGTAAGTTTGTTTCCTTGCAGTTGAGACATTGCTATTCGTTCAAATCATTAAAAAATCTGGAAATTGGGTCTCACAAGTTCACTTCATTAATGCCTTGTCATGGTCGTCAGGTTGTGCAAAGTGGAATAGGCCACTCCCCTGAGGAGGTGACTGCCTCACTTTCATCTTCAAACAAAGAAAAAGTAGCTCTTATGAAGGAGACCCTGAAGCAATTCCAGCTTTTCTTGGCGAAATTTGAGGTAATTTTCCCATAACTACTACATAAACTGTAAAAATACTCTGATAAACATACCTTGGATCTTAGAACTTTCTTCTATCCTGATCGTGAGTTCTGAACCAACTCGATCTTTAGTGGCTTAGAATCAAGTCATTTCGGTAAATTTAGATTACTTAAAAACAGTAATTGGTAAATTTAGATTACTTAAAGATAGTAATTGATGCACGTTAGCGTAACGGCTTTCACGCAAGACTAGCCATCGCTTGTTGCAAAAAAACGGTTGCGCGTTAGCACAACGGCTTTCGAGCTAGGCTAGCCATTGCTCGTTGCAAAAAAATGGATGTGCATTAGCACAACGGCTTTCACCCTAGGCTAGCCTCAGTTCTTTCTATCGGTAAGTATGCTTCCCTTGCACTCACTTATTAGTTTCTAGGGAACACCTTTACCTCTCTCTCTCTCCTGCACCTTACACATTCTCTGCAGTATCCACTCATTGATTGAGATTCCAATGTTATTGAAGCATTGATCTCTCTGTCCATTTTATTGGTTGAGCTCGACGCAGACACGTAATACTCTTTTTGTTCCAGTCTAATTTGGTTATATCTTCTCATAGGGAATAATACTTGTGGAAGTACGCCGAGACTCGCCTCCGGTGGTGCTAGAGATGAACCGGGGATGCCCATCATCAGATGCATGGCTACTGCTTGGAAGACTTAAATTATTCACTAATCCTCAAACCACACTCCATCGGATTCCCGACCCTATCTACATTTCCCCATAACGTCCCCATAACTCACCAGCCTCAAACCACACGCCATCGGATTCCTGATCCCATCGACATTTCCCCATAACGTCCCCATAACACACCAGTAAGCTAGTGAAGAGAGAGAGAGAGAGGAGAGAGAGAGTTGAGTAATTTGAACTATCTTTTATTCATTTGAGAATCATACAGAGTGCCTTGTACATTCTTTGACAGATATTACACTAATTTACATGAAACAAAGTTCAGGAAAACTCTCTCTACGGACAACACTCACGACTTCAGGAAAACTATATCTCTACCGATAACACTTTGGAATCATTTGTACTGTCGTTTATTCATTTGAGAGTCATACAGAGTGCCTTGTACATTCTTGGACTGATATTTCACCACTAATTTACATGAAACAAAGGTTCAGGAAACTACAAAGGTTCAGGAAACTATATCTGTACTGATAACACTGGAGTTAGCTGTAAATACAAATAGCTCGGTGGTACTAACCTAGATGATTCTTATTTATGAACATGGCTATGGTTCGAATAATTATGGCTTCTTACACCATTGCTCACAGGTGCTAGCCTCTGATGTGGCCATAGCGATTGATTGAAACACTGGTTAATCTGACTTTGTCTCTTCTGATTGAATTGAGGTGGGGTAGAGAACCTTCTCAGCTCCTGTTGCATACAGGATTTTCTTGCTTGGTGGGTACCTTGATCCCCATGGTTTAGTTACATAGAGCAAGCGATAACACCATTCCATCACCTCAGGGACCAATAGCCTATACCAGAACATCACTCTAAACCAGAATGGCTCTGTTACATTTCTATCTCCTATGCAAGCACCCTTTACTATCGCTTCTGCGCATCCCTGTGTGTACCCAATAGGCATTGGGCCGACCTGAACCTGCATGACCGAAAACAATATTATTAGGACTTCTTTGAAGAATAGCGAGCATCAATCTTTTAAAACTCAGCTGAGTCGGCTCGGAGTAGGCCGAGTAACTAGGCATACTCAGGCCTCGGTACCCTGCCCAGACGAGTTCCTATGTAATGAAGTGAGGTCCATGCTTAGTGAAAATCTTTGCAACAGGGTCGGAAAGTATGGGTCTTTTAAATTCTTGAATTGAAGTTGCAAAATGTCGAAGACCTGATCTTAATGAAAAATTTTGAATTACATTGAGAAAATCCTTGAAATTAAAGCTCACTTAGATTGCTTGAATTAGACTTAGAAAATCCTTGAGACCCTAGCTTAGTAAGAACTCTTGAATCTAAGGCAAGGAAACTTTGAGATCCAAGCTTAGTTGGAAATCTGGAATTAGAATCATAAACTCTTTAAGAGATAAGTTCAATATTCTTGAATTGGATTGAGAAACTCTGGGACCCCCTTATGATAGGAGAGGGTGAAGTTTCTCTCACTTCTCTCGTCTCCTCATTGACCACCATCTCTCCTTCCTTGTTCAGGAATTTCCCTCGAGTCATCTCTGACTCTATCCAACCGGGAGTTGCAATGGTGATCCCAATCTCGGGTCCGACTTCCATCCTCAGTGTGTCAAAGAAGTTTATCATAGCTGCTTTACTGGCCTGGAAAACCGTGAAGGAGAAACTGTTATGCCCATAGGTTACAGAAAGATGTTTTTTATTTGACAAGGTTACATAGGAATCGACGGTAGTGCTATGAAAATTCAGCTGCTACTGTCTTCTTCCCAAACCTGATTCTCAAGCTACAGAAAGATTGGTTGAAAAGCTGTGCTTAAAACGAATCTCTCTCTGATATTGTGAGGAGTGAAGGGGCCTCTCTCAGGCATAGTGAAGAGTGAATGGGTTTCTCTATCGAGCACAGCAAAGAGTGAATTGGTCTCTCTTACATTATAGATGCTCATGCGGGCTGTCGGCAACCATCCTGCAGCAGAGGCATTTGCCACAATCTTTCCCCTGACTTTTCGTAGGTGAGGAATGGCATAGTAAGTCGGATATACCGAACCCCAGAAGTTCACATCCTGACGATAAACCACAGACCATCAGAGATTTGAAGAGAAGAAAGATGATACTGGTGACCAGCAGATATTTTAAGAGAAGAAAGATGGGTCAAGCAATTCTGCTCTTTCAACTTACCATAACAGGTTCAAGCTTGGTTATGTCGGTGACTTCTTCGAACATGCATAGACTTACAATTCCGGCATTGTTAACAAGATGATCCACTGCAGCAGGAAAAGAAAAAGCATTCAAATCAAATGCCAATTTCTCTCTCTCTCTCTCTCTCTCTCCCTCATATTTGTTATCTTGCCAATGCTTCTCTCTCGTTCTGATACTTACAACGACCGAAATGGTTGATGGTTTCATCGATGAATCTTTTACACTCATCGACTCTAGTTACATCAGCATGAACAACGATGACATCAGGGGAGCCAAGGCTTCGTGCTTTCTCTGCAACTTCTTGAAGGCTTTGCTCCCTCCTGGCTATAAGAACCAAACGTGCACCTCTTTTCGCATACTGATATGCCATATGCTGCATATTATTAGACCGCAACACCAAATATTGCATCAATTTTCCCATAAGTGGAAACTAAATATAATTATTCAGTTCTCTCAACTTCCCTGAGAAGAAACATAAATATAAATATGAATCAGTGCTTTAGTGCTCTCTCTTGCTTGTGGGGGTTGTTGCTGTCGCATATTGTTTCACTCCCTAAACCCTAAACTTTAAATCAGATGGCCTCTCTCTCCTGAAATTATCTCAGGTGACAGATTGAAGGCATTTATGCAGAGTGCTCTCTACCTCCCTCTCCAACTACTTCGGGTATCCCATGCAAGAAAACTAAAGAAAATTAGGCTCTGTTGCATATGGGGTTTCTTGTTGCATTGTGCCTCATATAAGTGGATAGAATTTGATTATATTCCCCTCTCCACCTTCCTCTTTTAGTCGATAAATTAATTCTCTCCCCCTTCAAGTATCCAAAGACGGAGACTAAATAAACTAACAAAGGTTCATGTGGATGTAACCTCCACAACACTGCAACTGCGACTAATCTATACTAACCTCCAAGCGAAAAAAAGGGTACATATGTTGTAACAAAAGAAACTGTATAATAATAACGCCATTCAATTTTTGGTATACTACCCCCATGACCAAAATCGGATGAATGTGTCAGGGGACAGTCTATAAAACTTTCAAATATTGTGACACTTCAATTCATCAGATTCGATCATATATAATATAACCATTTACTTCTAGTATGAAGAGATCCCAATTAATATTGACTGATCGGAAAAATGTACCCTTGACAAGCAACAAAGTCCCAACATAAAATTCTTAAAAATGGTGGCACACTTCAATCCATCAGATTTCATATCTGATAGTTAATTGTGACCTCCTTGTAAGACCTCCTTGTAAGGGTCTTATAGTATATAATCCCTAACAAAACCATCTTGCCTTCAACCATCTCATCTTCAAGTTTTAGATAGTTAGATCTAATGTTTTAAGAATTCAAAATTGGAATTTTTGTTACTTAAAATATTCACTTGTTTATTTGAATGTAGATCCGAAAAGTTGAAACCGAGCAAGTGCATGGTCTGTTGGTGCTAGAGGGAGCAAGTATATAGTGTGCTCCGATTAGAGGGAATACAATACAGGGTGCCACTGCGGGAGAATGTTGTATGCACTCGTTCTATCCATCTCTCCCCAAACACACTACATCCTGTATCCAGGACTTTGAAAACAAAAAAAACATCGATTCAAAAGTTCTCACATATGAGGCTTGCTGTTGCACTCTGTTCACAGAGAGAGAGAGAGAGAGAGAGAGAGAGAGATCATCACTCATATATGAAGCTTGCTGTTGCACTCTGTTCACATTGATTGTGTGTATGAGAGAGAGAGATGCAACATTCATGTCTCATATATGAGATTTAGAGAGAGAGAGAGAGAGATTACCTCCCCGATGCCAGAAGAAGCCCCTGTTATGAGAACAACCTTCCCTCTCATGTCATCAGCAAGAATAGGGCTGATGAGGTACAGGAAGAGCTTCAAAGTAGCATAGGTTGGGTAGCACAGAGAGAGGAAGACAATGGCAGTAGGAGGTAACACCAGGCTCAACAAATTGTTTATCACACCCATCCTTCTCTCACCCCAACACCTTCTCTCCTAAATTTTATCTCAAGAACAGAACTAAAACTATCAACTAAAAACTATGTTAAAAAAAAACAGAATTAAAAACTATATTATCTCTAGTGGAGTATTGTCTAAGCGAGAGACAGGGTTGAGAGAGAAAATGGCACCTGGAGTACAAATGACACTCTCTAGTCTAGGGTGGTGCCACCTTTGCATGCTTTTCTTTTATTTCTTACGTGATTTTCTGGTGTTTATCTTCTCTTATTGAAGAGGATGGACACAAACAAGAGAAATGGGCTCATGGGGGTTAGTGACAATTATCTTTTTCATGGATATTATTGTTGGTAAATTGGGATATCATTAGCAGGTCCTTGTTATCAAATGTTTATAAGGTGTGGTTTCTAAAAGGTGGCAACCCTAAACTAAGGCGCATTTTATCATGTAATTTTTTATACCAAAATATTAAAAATTAACTGAAAATATATTTTTATATCTAATTATAACATTTTAAACTCCAAAAATGATTAAAATCAAGTAGATTTATAAATATATGAAAATTGTGAAAATTGACGGTCTAGATAATGTGTTGTACGATGCACTATTTTTTAAACTCAAAAAAACTTTTTTCTTTTATATTTATACATCTCGATATCATGATAATCAATTAGAGGGTTTTTAACAATAAAACATATAGATTTTTAAGGTTGCAACTTTAAATAAACTTTTTACTTATAAAAATTTGATTTAGAAGTTAATATATTAAAAAGAAAATTGTTTCATGCGTGTTGGACCGCATTTCTACATATGCGGTCCAAAAAGTGTAAAGCATCCATGATGGATGCAAGTAGGTGTTCCATCTAAAAACAATCGAAACTAACGGCCCAAATGTTTTCTTACTAAAATTATATTTCTAGCTTTAAAAATTTATTTATTTATTCATATTCATAATCTCCATGTTAGAGATTACATGTCCTTAAAAATTAAATCTTAAAATCCATCTCAAAAGTAGATTTATTAAGAGGCCCGCATTTCTACATATGTAGGCTTGTCCACATAGAAATCGGGTCCATGATAAAAATGAAAACTATACGAAGAGACTGTCTACTTTTAGTACGAGGTCACAATTACTCTTATCCATCAGATTTCAAATTGGGTGGTTGTAAGAGTGTTATTGACTAGAGTTAAAGTTCCACAGAAAATTTCTTGAATTTTGTGACACACTCCAAACCTTCAAATTTGACATTTAATATTTTGGAATAATTGTAACCACTTTATAACAAAAATAAATGGTCTCATTCTATACAACTCTATAATAAAATTAGAATTTTTTGGTCATGGAATAAATGTAATTCCTTGTCATAACCTTTTATTGAGTTAAGTTTTTAAGAGCTTGCCATATTTAAATATGGAAAAAGGTCACTGAGTCGAGGCTCTAAACAATCAAATTAAAGCCCACCTCAAAAATTTCACTAGAAGAGGTGTTTTTTATGCCCAAATATCCTCAAATTGATCATCTCGCCATCAAGATGCATGAACATGGGAAAAAAATAGATTTCAAGTTTTGAAAGTAATGCATCTTGTAACGCATTTTTTTACCGTCAATTTTTCAGATTTTCAAGTATTCGTGGATCCACTCGATCTACATTATTTTTTAAACTTTAAATTTTATAATTAAGATGAAAATATATTTTAAGGCTATCATAAAGATTTTCAGTACTGAAGCCACAATTTTCGACACCATTTGAAAGTGCATTGTACTTTAATTGTTTAGAGCCTCGGCTTTATACAAACCGCACCCTTTAAATATTCAAATAAAATTTGAGTGAGTGTTAAATCTTTTTCAAAAAATTTAAATTTATATGACAACGTTTTTAAGGTATTTTTTGTGCAAGAGTAGTTTTCAAAATTGTAAATTCTAAGCTGTATTTAAGGTTCTTCAAATACTGTGTTAAAAATAATAAAATGATAAAAATTTTGCTTCTTTATAGGTAATTACCTTACTAATGAGAGTGGTGAGGTTTGTATAAGGTGGCAATCTTATATTATTAAAATAAAGCGCTTGAAAATTGTAGTTTCGGTGCCGGGATGCCTTGCCATGGCATGAAGATAAATATCAGCCCTTATTTCTCATGAGAAAATGAAGATATATTCAACTTATCGGCGATAATTCTTACTAAGGTGTTGGGGTGCCATGAGTTCTAATCTTACTGTGGGTTCCTATCTAAAATAATCGAAAAAAAAAAAAAGAAAAAAAGAAAAATAAAAGAGGTTAAATTGTTGCGGCTTTTTAAAATTGACTCAAACTTTGGTAAAAATCGCAGATTTGCCGTAAATAAAATAAAAATAAAATAAAATAAAAAGCATCAAACTGATTATCTTTCGTTACAATACTTGTAGATCTGAAAAAGTTGTAAATTCACTGTACTTAGATTCTTTTAATTTCACATTCTTTGGAGAATATAAATAAATTTTGGGGTCATCACATAAATTTTTGAGCCAAAGTTCCATTAAAAAATGTGAGGCTCTACATTTTATCGTGATGTACCTGGTAATGTGCCTTTTTGTGATGCACTTGGCCAGTAGTAGCATACCGGTGTTACAACATGAATACACCATCCACCATCCGTTCTCGACGATGGACGGTGAAGTTTGATTACATGTAAATGGATATCCGTGCTTCAAAACTAAAATTAATTTTTATAAGATTGTGTATAATAAGATCATTTATCTTATTACAAAGAGGTCTATTTACCAATAATGTACGTTATAATTTTTTATAAAAACTTTGCCCATAAAGGGCTTGTTTGATTACTTGATAATGCAGCTTTTGAAAGTCATGGAAGGATTCCAGTATTGTAGCACTTCGCCATGTTTGTTAAACAGGAAGTGCTACATTATTTTGAAAGTTGTGGCTTCTAAAACGACATTAAAAAAGTACACTATAGGGGATCGACATATAGAAAATCGATCTTTTAGTTTGTATGTTTTCGGCTTTTTGATAAATAGTCTCTTTGTATACTTTTCCAATACGTGTATGTAAGTGTGCAGCCTAAAACAACTTTTCATAACATAAAATTTCATTCCCAGGTAATGACTACTGTTTATCCTCCCAACCCAAGTGCCTCGCCACTTGTTTTCACCATGGTTAAATGACATTAGCAAATTTTTCAGTTGTGATCCCTTTTGGTTACATTCATTTTGAACATTTACTTTTATCTGGTTTCTGGATTAATTATTTAAGCATTTTAAACTTGGGTGCAGTTTACATAAAGTGTCAGCTTTAAACAAACTAAGACGCACCTCTAAATCTTGCTAAAAAGATATAAATCCCGTGATAAAAATCTTTATAATGACTTAAAAATCTATTTTAACTTCAAATTATGAAATTTAAAACTTTAAACTAGTAGGGTAGATCGAACAAATCTATAAAAACTTCAAAATTTTAAAAATCGATGAACTAGATAGTGTTTTAAAAGATACACATTTTAATACATGAAATCTTTTCTTTTTTTTTCTTCTATATCTATACATTTGGAGGACAAGATGATCCATTGCAGAATTTTGGACGTTGGTACAACCTTTTCAAGTACATTTTTTAATTGCACCTTACTTTTATAGTAAGGTTGATGCCTATATAATTTTTTTCCTTTGAACATTGGTCGTGATTTTTTATCGTGGTTATACCATGTTCTTGCCTACCCAAGCTTAATGGCATGTTTGGGTACACTAATTGTCACCAACAATTCATTTCAAGAAAATTAACCATGATGATAAATTGGGATTGTATATAAAGAAACCTTTTACTCTTTTTATACAAACAGGCCACAATTATTCCTACTCGTTATTTAAATTGGATGGCTTAAAATGAGTCACAAAGCTCAAGAAAGTTTGTTTTTTATTTCTGTTTGAACTTTGAATCTATTCAACGACACTTCTACAACGATCAAATTTGAAATTTAGGGGGATAAAAATTATTATCACCTCCTTATACAAAAAATAAATAGTCTCTTTGCATACTTTTCCGTATGGTAACTTGTGATAATATAGCCTTAAATAAAACTAAAAAATTAGTTATGGGTGGGGTTTGTATAGAGCCGAGGCACTAAACAATTAGAATAAAACCCACCTTCAAATAGTGTCAAGAAATGTGGTTTCAATATTGAGAATCTTGATGATAGCCTTAAAATATATTTTCATCTTTAACTATAAAATTTAAAGGTGCAGTTTGTATAGAACCGAGGCTATAAACAATCAAATTAGAGCCCACATTCAAATAGTATCGAGAAATGTGGTTTCAATACTAGAAATCTTTGACTAACCTTAAAATATATTTTCATCTTTAATTATAAAATTTAAAGCTTCAAAAATAGTGTAGATCAAGTAGATCTATGAAAACTTAAATAACTTAAAAATTGACAATCCAAAAATATATTACAAGATGCACTATTTCCAAAACTTGAAATCCATTTGTTTCAAGTCCATGCATCTTGATGTCGAGATGATCAATTTGAAGATATTTGAGCATCAAACAACATGTTTTAGTGAAATTTTTGAGATAGGCTCTAATTTGATTGCTTGGAGCCTAGGCTCTATATAAACTTTTCCCAAAATTTAAAGCTTCAATGTCCAAGGAGCAATCTATGAAAACTTCGAAATTGACGGTCCAAAAATGCGTCACAAGATGTAGCATTTCTAAAACTTGAAATTACTTTTTTTTTTTTCATGTCCATTCATCTTGATATCGAGAAGATCAATTTGAAGATAATTGGGCATCAAAACAAGTGAAATTTTGAGGGGCGCTCTAATTTGATTGTATACTGTTTAGGGCCTCGGCTTTTCCAATAGTTATGTGTCCGTTTGGAGGACCCAAAATTCAGCTGTGTGGAGTACGCTGCGCTATTGCCGTTAGATTTTACCGGGAAGTTTATATGCTGCGTCAGTTTTGAAAAGTGAGGAAAGAGGAGAGAGTTTTTCAGAAGCAAGTAGAGAGAAAGAGATGTTGCAGGTGAAGAGCTTGAGAAAGGCCCTCATTCCTCCCTCTCTCCTCATGGACCCATCCCCTGCAAATCTTCAGTCCACTCGCCTTGCTCTTCATGTAAACCCTAACCCTAGTTTTACTCTGTTTCTTCGCTGTTACCATTTCATCAAGCTGCTTACTCTTCGCTGCTTTTTTTTGACAGGTTAATGAAGATGCCTCATCTTGTTCGGTATATGTTGCTTCTGGGTGTTGCGTTTACAATGTGGTGGTAAATTATCTCAGAAAACTCTAAACCCTTCTCATTAATTCTAAATTTGAACTTCTTCATCTTCATTTTTATCTTACGAGCCCAATAATGGCCACTTATTTTTCCATGGAATTGTGACATCATCATATGAAATGATCCGATTTTGAAATTTTTATTCATAGATATCTATGGAGGATACTATGGTTACAAGGGGAAAGGAGAGCCTTTTGATTCCGGTGCCGGCACAAGTATGAGAATGTTCTCTCTTAAAGAAGTTGATTTGTCAAATAAGGGACAAATTAATGGGCGTTCTATTTCTTTCTGTTGTTTTTGTGGGGTTTAATAATGTTTGATTAGTTCCTTATTTTTTGAGGAGCTTCATGTAACATTTTTCACAATAGATTGGTATTCTTACTTTTTTTGGTTGTTTTTATTGAGATTAATTGACTAGTTAATTCTTTTTGAGGAACCTAAGATAAGATTTTGCAGACAATCCGTGCATCTTTGGTTAAACGGTGCCCTCATCGTACAGAGATCCAGAGTATAGCACTTGCAGATACTCAATGTAAGCTTCATCAATAATATCGTAGGAATTTTTTTTTTTTTTGGTGAGCTCTATCAAGGTATTGTTCTTATTGTATTGCAGTAGGCTTTTGCCATATTGTAGAAGTTAGTGCATTTTTTTTTCGGTACCCAAAAGATTCAGTCTTTGTCCAGCTTATACATTTATTTTTTAGTTGTTAATTTGTCCAGGTTATTTATAACCAAATAATATCTCAACAAAAGGATTATGAGCTCCAATTACGTATAATTCGAGATTTCTTCATAAATATGGAGTGGATTCTTGTTCACCTAGTGTGTCTGCTACAAGAATTGGATTGCATATTCTTCGCAAATGCTCCATGGTTTTTGCAAAGCGCAGTGAACTGTAGCCTATATAGGCTCAATCTATATTTGATTATGTGACCTGTAGTCCTTTTTCTAGGATTAAATCAACATATTCTTTATAATCATGTCCTTTTTTGTCTTCTTTTAATGGTTTCATCCTATCCTTTGTAGTCACTATTAATAAACAGGGTTCAAGCCTTTATTTTTTTCTTTTTTTACTTTATTTTTTCATTGTCTTCTTATAGGTGACATGGGCATGATACTGGGAACAGTGGATTCTTTTGGTCATGTAATCATCTCTAGATTGGATCCAAGCAATGAAGGTAATAACTTTTTTACGGGTGCCATCTTTATAAATTATACATAAAAGGTGACAAGTTGCAAGGAAGCTCTTCAAAGGAAAATCTCATTGATGTTGTCATTGTGCTGTAAATTGAGCAAGATTGATCTCAAAATAATTTGGTGCACAATAGGATCTCATTTAGTGTCTTTTATATCTATTAGGAAAGTTATACATGCTTGAATGGTGCAAGCAACCCCCCAACGATTGAAGTTAAAAGGGAAGAAAATGGAAGACCATGATTGCATACAATATGTTAATTTAGTTTTAATTTTTTCTACAAATTAGATTAGCATGAAATTTTGGATGTCCAAACTTCTCAATCACCCCAGAAAATGTAAAAATAAATAAATTGCAAAAGATAATTGAACAAAATACCCTAAAACATTTAGGAGTATTTTGGTACATTTTTATTTTTGGACTTATTTATTTATATATTTTAGGTGTCCCCAGATGTGGCGTACACACTTGTAAAATTGCATGTAAATCCAATATGTTGAAAAACTTAAAAATTCAAATATTGAATACGATCGTTGCCATCCGATTTCTTCCCTTGCAATCTGAACTTTTGAAAGGTGCTTGTGAGGTATACCCTCATCTTCTTATTTGCATTTATTAGGATTTTCTTGGGATGGAGTTCTCTTCAAGAAAGTAGTGAAGAATAGCATTACCTATTCATAAATGAAACATTTCCTTGGTTAGAAGTGGTTGTAGTTAATAGGTGGTTTGATCTTTTCCAATATTTCAAGGCTTTGATGAAATCAATTTAACTATGCTTCCAACTATAATTTCTTGTACTAGAAGTTCCTAACTCCATCAGTTATACAAACATGCCTAGAGAGTAAGTGTAGATCAACAATTATATTTTCATCATGATTGAAAAGATAATCAAGAACCAGGCATAAATTTTGCACGTAGTCTCTATGAAGTTTGTATGCTTGACTCTTTAGCAAATGCATTAGTTTTGCATGCATGAGTGCAAAAAGAAAAATGCGTGCTGCATATCTTTCTTTGTTTTTAATACCTATAAATGCTTAAAATCAACCATGTGTAATGGCTTATTCTAGTAACATGTTCTTCTTTTCTTGCCAGATGTTGAAAGGCTTACATTTACAACTTTGCCTCAAGATTTCGGTGTGGGAGAGAGTAGTTGGGCAGGAATATGTTTCTGTCCAAGTCGATGGTCCACGGTATAATTGAAGATATGTGGCATTGTTGTAATTTCGGTTTTGTGACATTTGTTTTTGTGGATTTTCTAGAGCTGCATTGCTTATATTTCAGGAATTGTGTAAAATGAATAGATAGGGCTTAATTTTTCAGAGCTGTCACTTCAATCACATGAAACATTTGATAATCATAAGGAGTTTTTCCAGTTTCATGCAGATTGAAGAGTTGCATCGGTGAATTGTAATCCTGGGCTATCAGTTTCTCTTTAATTCTTTTGAATTGGTCTTATTTTACCTGTGGTCTCCAAATTTCTGAAGACATCTGAAAATAAACTTTTTTGCATCATTCCTGGTAATGGTAGTCGTTTTAACCTAAATTGTATTAGCGTGAGAGAAGATGTTCTTTAACTCGAAAGAATTCAATTCAAGAGGATAACTATCCAAAAGTTTTCACAGCTCTATCATATATTATGGAATCATAAAAAATTTGATTTCGTTTAACTCTGTCTATAGCTCACCAGAGGCTAGGGAAACCAAGAGATGTGTATGAATGTGATATCCAGCAACAAAAAGAAAGTTAGAGCTAAGCATCTGTTAGGATGCGTGTTTTGGGGCAATTAGTTATTAGTAGATATTTGGATCCATGAACTGACTTTGTTGATTTTTGTGTTGTAAGTTTATTTAGATATATATGTTGTAACTAGGCATCACTTTGATCCATGGGGAACTAAGGTTCGTCAATTTTGATCAGGAACTTAGGATAACATTGAATGAAGGCTACCTGCTAGTTTGAAATAGTACCAAGTAGGTTTTTGAAATCAAGAGCCTAGGTCCTTTACCAGGGAATCTACTATCACTATCCCCATTTACTGGTTGAAAGTTGAAACATTTCCCCAATGCCATGTTATAATGATAAGGTATGGCAAGATTTTCGGATTGTTTTGCCCAATGGTTGTAGTATTGAATATGGAAGCTGCTTAGATTCTCATGACCCCATGCATCCCTTAGTATAATTTAAAAGCAACAGCTGCTGAATGTTAATTTACTAGTTATTGAAAGTTGGACAAGGTGAACAAGCAAGGTGTATGCGGTTTTTAGTTTTTCTCTTTTCTACTGGCTTGAACTCACAGAAGTCCAAATACAATTAAATCAACTCAAAATACATAACAAACAATAACTAAAGAGGTTTTCACTTGCTGCCACTAATGAAATTTCTTTTATTCAATAACTAAAAATCACATAAGACTCTTGGGAACAAGAAATAACAAGACTGCAAACCATAGAACAAGATGCTAGAAGATTACCTCAACTGGACTTTGCACCCCTCACTCCGGATCTCCTCCTCCAATGGCGCATGAGATCAATGGTCTATCTCAAATCTTTAAAGCATGGGAAATTCCCTTAATCAAATAAGAGAGCAATGGAACAAGATGGTGCAAGACTAAACCTCAATGTCTAGTATGGGGCGTGCCCACCTTTGGGCTACAATGGCAAGGGCGTGCCCCCCTATTTTTCTTAAACCAATATTTTCTAAGAGACAAATGAGAGATCTTAGAGAGAGATGAGAGAGGGAGGTGTACCACCTAGAGAGAGAAGAGAAAGAGGGATGAAATGTGTAGAGAAATAGGACCCCCGTGGTGCCTATTTATAGATTTTCTCTAGGGTTAGGGTTTCTTAGGGTAACCATCTTTATGGATAATAGATCCAGACCAAATTAATTAATTCTAAATTGTTTTGATGGGTTCGGATCCAATTATGTTAAGAAATTATAATTTGCTGAAGCACTCCATCTTCTGCAATGGACTATAATCCGCACTCACTTTCTCAAACTAACCCAGCAGTTCTTATGACCCACAGACCATCGCAGAGGTTCTTGATTGGGCTACCAAAGTTAGCCAATAGATGAGGGGACACAATCCTAGTCTATGGAGTACAAGTTCTCCCTTAGGGACAAGTCTGAGGTCACACAGACCTGGTGCAACCATAACTCTATGGTGCATAGGGGTCATCTCTCGCACATGTACACGTATCACCCTCAATGGTGATTTTCTTTCCCGACATAGCTATCATATGTACATGTCGTATAATGGTTCAAGATGAGGCTTTGGCCCTCGTCCTTACAGGCCTACCATTACACACAAGGGTCACACAGTCCCTTGGCTCACTACCCTAGGCAACTCGACCTCATTAAGAGCTAACGTTGCTAACCCTCATCGGTTGTGCTCTATGCCTAGGTAATTAAGGGTTTTCCAACTCGATTGGCCTAGTGCGTTGAGCCTAGTCTGAGTCTCGGCAAATAGTATTTGCCTATCTTAGTCCTATTGGACCATACTCCCACTGAGTTTTTGTTCCACTATTTCAAAATATTGATTACATGTTGTCATAAGGCCTTTATGGGCCACAAATACCCAACAATTACTTTATGGGTCTCTCCTTTCTATAGTATATTAAACTTTAGTAAAAGGACCATGTGTATGTGACCACCATCTTTAGTTCAGCTGTATTCAGTTCCCTTAGGCATTTTTGGTTCTGTTGGATTAGGATGTTCACCTACCAATCATATGTTTGATCTCTTCCCTATATTCCCATCACTTTGTGGATCTTTTCAATTATTGATAATGGATAATCTAAATTTTCCAGGCTGCAGTAGCTCGTAGCTTCTGCAAAAGTATTGACATTTACGACCAGGATATTCATCTCCAAACTCTACGAACGTAAGTTTTTGGTGTTCTGGTCGATTAGCTTGCTTCATGATTTTTTTAGTTACTTGAATCAAATTGTGCCACACTTTTCTGATATTGTGTGATTGTATCCAGTTTGTAGCATATTTGATGACTTGCTTATTGTGGTTTAAATTTATGTGAGATTTACAGGAAACTTTGTGATTAGATTGTCTTCAGTATTGAAAAACTGTCCTTTACAACAATTAGAGATGTTTATAATCTATAATGCACACTTTTCTTGTTTGGAAAAGTAATCTGCAGAAGTGATAGGTAGGGAGCTAACCTGAAGTGTCAATATACAAATTAGTTCATCAAGCCACTACTTTTAAAGACCATTGTGTTGTTACATGCAAATTAATTTATTACTGATGCAGGCATGACAAGGACGAAAGATGGGTCATAGGATTATGGGAATCAAGAGACTTTATTTATATGTTTTGGTGTTTACTTTGGAGATTTTTTTTTTTTTTTTGAGAAGTCACATAATGGGATTGTATGTTGTGTTTATTTTAGTATTTTTTAAGTTGCTTTTATTTGGTAGGATTATTGTCTGAATATATGCTGGCGATAAAAAGGGAAATAGATGGATAGGATTTCATAGGATATTTGTGGGGTTTTCAGGGTTCAAAGTTATTACATAATGGTGTTTGGGAGTTAAGAGGAGACTTCGATTGTTCTCTTGTTATTGATTTCTTTTGTGGAAAAAACTTTGAAGCTTGTGATGCTTCTTTTAAGTTGAATTCCTTCTCTAGTTACTTTGTGCAGAATTTTGTGTTTGTTTTGTTGGCTCCCTGTATGCTTTGATATTCTTTTTCAAGAATGAAATATCAAGGCATGCATCAAGTGGTATTAGAGCAGGGCTTCCTAGGGCATCCTAGTTACAATTCAAAGATGACATTGAAAAGACAAGCTCTTGCTGCACATCAAGATGGTAAACCATTACCAAGTTCCCACAAGAAGTAGATCAACTCATGCATGACGTGCAGCCAGTCTGGCAGTGGAAGGCTACTGGCAATTGGATATAAAGAGTGCAATATTGATTGTTCTAGAGAAAGATCCACACTCAAACTGCTTCATCAAAGAGGAGCCTCCATACTGGTTGGTCCCTATGATTCATGGAAAATCTTTATTTTCATCAATCAATTTCACATAGTATGGAAGTGTGTATTGGGATTCTCCACCAATCTTCAACATATTCCTAGATGATGATTAGGGTATTGTAGAGAACCTACTCCTAATGATTAGTTTGATTGAGGATGGATTTATCGAGGATAAATCCACGGAGAAAGTGAAGTTGCTTGCGTTGGTTTTGTTCATATAATTCTCTCCATCTGCACTTATAGATCCATTTCTTGGGGTGTTCTTAGTTCTATTTTAACTTATATGGATCCTAGAATTATGGGAATCAAGAGACTTATTATTTGTAGTTTCTGGGGGTTTACTTCTAGGACAACGAGAAATCACAGCTTACATTTTCTTTGGATTTCTATTTTGTGTTTATTTTAATATCTTTTAAGTTGCTTCTATTTAGTGTTATTGTGATACGAATAGACGGTGGAGATTAAAGGAATGGATTGCTAGAATTTTGTAGAAACTTTTTAGGTTTTATGGTTCAAAGTTATTTAAGTAGTGGTGGTAGCAAGCTGAGAGGAGACTTATTTATTCTTATTATTGATTCTACTGTGGAATAAAATTTGAAGTTTCTGATGCTTCGCATGTGTAGAGTTCCTTCTCTAGATACTTTGTGCCAGATATTGTGTTTGTTGGTTTGGTTACTTGCATTCTTTTTTTTTTCTGCTTTTTTTCAAGAATAAAGTATGAACGCTCATCTCAATTGAACTGCTATGTCTAGACTATCAGGCATGATGACACATCACTGGACCTTGGTCATCATGGAACTCTTCCTCTTTTTTCTCTCTATTTTAGTTTTAGATAAAAAATCATTAGTAGGGTGGTAATATTGGTATATAAGTTCAGCAGTGCCTTGGTTGTTCTCTCTTGGTATATAATTATGTAAGTTCCTTATCACAGAGATGGCATGTTGCGGTGAACTCATTACTCTGGACTTAATCTTGAGTCTTTTAATACAAGAAGACACATATAGGGTACATATAGTATTTTGAATAGTTGAACATGACTTGTTTGTACAGTTTGTGGCATCCGGCTTCTATATGTTTCCTACAAAGTTTGTCCTATGAGTATGAGAATTCTTCTATTCTAGCCGTTGCAGAAGGCTGCCAGGTATTCCTTCTAATTTGTAATTTAGAGTAACATTTCTTTGCATATGTTATATTTACAAACGTGTTTATTGATCATAAACGAATCTATTAGTTCATATTTTGCTTTTTTAAGTTCTTTATCGCTTTATATACCACCCTATTGCAGCTGACTATCTGGGACCTAAGAACAAAGCACAATGGTGGTTGTGTAGAAAGAGTTTCTGGCTCACTTGGACATCCCTTTTATGCTGTTTGTAGTTCCTCCAGTGGAACTGTAGCTATTGGTGGCGCTGACCGGACAGTAACCATTTATGACAGTCGCAAGTTAGTATTTTCTAGCAAATCAAATCTATGGTTTTAAGAAGAATAGGACACTATCACAATGTGTGTGTTTGTGTGTGGCATGCTAACGTGCGTGTGTGTTCTTTGTCATATTATTGCAAGTTTGCAGCATATAGATTGCTTGTCAGATGATGGTAGGGTTTGTCTGGTAAAGGAAATGATCGACATTACTCCTAGTAGCTGGGTATGAGAAGCGATATCAGTAATTACTGTTCACAAAATCTTTGATAATTAATTGTGCGAAAGAAGCTACAATTTTATTAAAGCAAATTCACAAGAGGTTATAAAATCTGATGGAGCATCTGATATACGTATTACCTATGTAGTACCTATGTTTGCTAATGTGTCTGCACTGAATTGGCTTGAAAATGCTTATCTAATTTTCTATTATAGTTAAACTAGACAGGAATGATATTTTATATGGCCTGAATTTTGGTCGTGTTTGACATTTTGGCTGCAGATGGACAGCCTTGTCAAGATGGGTAAATTGCTCGAAATATGAGGTGAATTGAGTTATTATATACCTTGAGTTTCTTTGGCATCTGTCTTTTAGAGCATTTGCATTCCAAAATAACTGATCTTATGTTCTTTTAGTACTGGCAATCCCCCAATGCTGCCAAATAGCTGCTCTCTTCTTTTTCCCCCCCGTCTTTGAGCAATTGGTAATTGTGAAAGCCACGTAATAATTCTTGTAATTTTGACTTCAAAAGTTCCCATGACACAAACCAATGAATTAGATGATTCTCTTTATAACATGGCAGTGGAGATCAAGCTAAGATCAAGAAACCATTGCTATCTTGTAGCCCACATGGCATTTTTTTTTCATGGATATTGTGCCTGTGTCCCATGAAGACATTATCAGTTGTTATTTGATTGCTGTGTTGATTATTCGTATAACAGGTCTATAAACGGTCATAGTTTTATTCTGGGGGTAATTGCAGATAACAGGTCTTGCATTCTCCTCATTTGACCCCGATCATATTTATGTCCAAGGTGTTGATTATGAGGTGAAACAACTATCTCTTGCTTTTTCGCACCTCAGCACATGATTGATTCATCATCCTTTTCATTGCAAAATTGATCACCCTATTTGTTGCTTTTACTTGCTAATTGATTGTGGGGAGTTCTTTGGCTTGCGAGGGACAATGCTTGCTTCTTTTCAACCTTCCTAGGTTTTTTTTCCTTTTACATATTTGTATTAATGATCTCCAAAAGATACCTTTTGAGATCTGAAAACCTAAGTGTCTGAAATCAAGCGGCCAAATATGCAATATAATCTTTGGGAACGTCGATATCCTGACATTCGGACAAAGGAAATTTCTATTTCCAACAAAATATCCCAGTACTATGTTTGAATGAGTGACAGTGTGCTACATATTCTGTCATGAATAAAGCAAACAAAAACATGTGCCAAATTTTGCTTCTAACCTTACTGTCAAATCTATGTTTCCAAGCATTTCTGCTTTAATAGCAAAGAACCTCTAGGAACTAAGTTTGATCCAAGTCCAACTCAAAGAAAGTGTATTTTGTTATATGCCAATAGCCATTTAGCAGGCAAAATAAGTTCAATTTCTGCTGCAGGTCTGTTGCGGTAAATGGCAAGGAAATGAAAAAGCATTTTCATTTAGAGGGGATTCTAACTGGCTAGGATTCAGTAAGGTATGCGCTTTTTGTTTCACATCAAAATGAGAATTCACATACGCTTTGCTAGTGGGCATATCTTTCTGTCCTTTGAATTCTAAAACGTGGGGTTTGTTGGCAGTGTTCTAAGATGGATGTTTTAGCCGGATGGTGCGAGTCTGGTAACATCTTTGTGGCTGATGTCAAGGGACCAATAGATTGACATATGGAGCCCTACCGGTTAATTCCCCATTTCGATCCTCAGGATTAGGTTTGGGAAAGTATTGTTCCAATAGGGAACATGGTTTTTGGTAGACAATGCTTTAGGGGGGCATCCACAGCCAACAGCCAACAGCCAACAATGAAGCGTGGAGATTTAACTGAAAATGGTTAATGTCCCTATGGGTTCTGCTATGCTTAATTGCAACCATTTATTCACAGAAATGGATGATGGATGCCTTCTGGAGTTCCATGTACCATTCTTCATTGGACCATGATAAACCTTCCCCAAGGGTTTTCGCATTTAGTACTCAGATTAACTCTCGAAGAGAGAGTATTGGCAGGATTAAGTCCAAGGAGAAATAGCTTGTGCCATGCCACCACCCCCTTTGCCTTACCATTTATAGTGATGAATGCACCTTTCTGGTTTACCCTATGTTCCAAAGAATTGTTTGAGAAAATAATCTAATTAAAAAATTGATTAAAGAATTATTATTTTATTGTGCGGAACCACTAGTTCCCTTCTAGACTTGGTTGTTTTCCTATATATATACAAAACCGAAACGGGGTGACCGATTCTTGAGTCGAACTAAGCAGTTCCGTTCTGACTCAGCATTTTTAAAATCACTAAATCAAATGGATTTTTTACTGTTTTCCCATTTCCCCTTTCACAAAATTGGTAGTGGAAAACAATGGGACTTCCTAGATCAAGTACCATTATTTATTGGGCAAGCTTTCTATGTTTCCCCTGCAGCATAAAACTTATGTACTTCCCCTTATCCAACCCTCTAGTTTGAATAGAGGGCTAAGATTGCTTCAATCACAATATCATGTCTCTATGTTATTTTATTTTTAAATTTTTTTTTATAAACCATTTTGACACCAAATTTTGGATACCCAATCTCCTATTAAACTCGCACTAGTAAAAAATATTAAAAAAAATATTTTCAATAAAATAAAATGATCAAAATACCTTTGAAAGTTTTAAGGGTATTTTGGTCACTATATTTTATTGAAAAATTATTTTAAATATTTTTTATAGGTGCTCCCCAATGAGAAGATGGTACGTGCCAAATTTCATATTCATACAATTTGTATAAAAAAAAATTAAAATTAAAATACATTGAGATGTCATATCTAAGATCAAACGATGAGCGGCTCTCTTGATCAAAATTAGAGGGTTGGATGGTAGGAAAAGCATAGATCTTCTATATTGTAAGGGAAGTATAAAAACCTTGCTTTTACATATTAACCGTCATTACGGTACCACTCTTGGCTCGGCATGTGATTGAGTTATTGATGGATTATTGTATTAGTGCTATCAATCGCGTCGGAACTTAGTTCTTTGAATTATTTAATGAAGAACTGTTCTAAAATGTGCTGCTTTCATTCCACTCTGATTTTAGATGCTTTGAGGATAACCTTCTTGCAGCTTCATAATTTTTATTCAAGAAGATTGTGCTTTAAGTTGTTTCTCATTTAATTTCACAAAATTATAACGAAACTTGACAAAACGTTATGAATTCTTACACGTAATCATATTAAGTGTATTAATACAAGAAGAATATCAGAAAACAAATAAGTGTGTTAAAACTTGTACCATTGGTATCATTCTAAATACAGCCTACCATTTTTAGGGAAAAGGAAAAGGATCAAGAGTCTAAACCCTAAAAAAACATCCATATTTCCCGACTCGACAAGCCCTCATTCATCAAGGCAATCTAAGTTGAAAGCAAACATGAACTTCGGAAAGTTATCCATTTTTAGTGTTTGTAAGGATTTTTTTTTAGGATGAAGTTTTTGAGGCCTAGGCTTTATAAAAACAAAATGTGGCCTCACCTTAAATTATCGGAAACCATTTGGGCAATGGAAATCTCCATGATGCATATAAAATTACAGATCTATGAATAATTATTTATAGGGTGAAATAAACGGTCTAGATAATTTGTTACAATATACACTATTTTTAGAGCTTAAAATCCTAAATTTCTTTCAAAACCACAATGTTCAAGCCAAGATGTCGAATACTTGAATTGTATTTTCAGATGAGTTAGGCTTTCCTTATTTTGATAGGGTCGCCACCCTATCATACCATTTTCCTTGTGTTTGTGCATCACATTTTCATCTTTTCAATATAATTCTGAACTGACAAATCTTCAACTGCTGACATTTGTGCAGAACCACCCAAGGTTTCAAAGTCACAGAAACACATAGAAAGGGACTTCATATTTCGCTTATAATTATATAAAAAATTAGAAGTACAAAACTATAAAATCTAATAAAAAAATAGAGCATACAATTTTTCCAACCTGCAATCAATAATCAAAGTTAAAAGAATAATCAATCCCTCCTAGTCAACTTCTTTCTCGATACCTTCTTATCTCTAGGATGTTTAGAGCAACATGGCTTGTTCCAGTTACTGAACTCGCCATTGTCCCGAAAACCCTACTCTCATTGGAAACAGCTGTAAATCTGTGCTTAACCACCTGGTAATCCACTGGTTTTGAACTGATTTCAAGCAGGATCAGCTTTTTCTATTTTTCTTCAAAAACAGAAAAGTTTAAGAATTTTAAACAAGGTATAAGATTTTCAAACAAATATAAAGGGATATCTTCATGATATATTACTCCAAAAAACATATATTTTATGGTGAAATATTCCAATAAATTACTTCAGCAAAAAAGTGTGCAATAGGTTTGAATTTCATTTTAATTTTGCCCGCAGATCTCGTAGCTATAACAATTCACCGAGATGAATGCAAGAGAGAGCTGAATGAGAGAGAGGCCCACAATACATACAAATGGAATCGCTGTAAACAAGGACGGCTTTGGTGAGTCAACCAACTCATCAATTACGGGTCCCTTGTCTATCCATCTGTAAGATGGAGATCAAAAAATGTTACATCCACTAAAAGTTAAAATGGACAGGAAGAAAGGAATTCAAAAAATAACCTTTACGTTTTTTGAAAAATAAAATTTTCAAATTTAATCATTGACGTACTTGACATTATTGAACTCAAAAATTTTGGATCGAAAACATATCTTTGAGATATATTTTGTAGTGAGACCTCACAAGAATTGTGGAGGTCAGCCGACCCGGCAAACACTTTTCCTCTGAACAATAAGGAAGACCAAAATAACAAGAAAAGTTCACATGAAAATTTATAAAAATAGATTTTGATTCCTAAAAATGGATCAATAGATTTCCAACATAGTCTAATATTCTGAAAACACAATAAAAACAATAAAATAATTTTAATCGGTAAATTTTAACTCAAAACTATATACAAAAATACCATAATCAATGAAATTGGTATAAATTTCAATTCGATGCCCTCAGATCTAATAGCTATCATAATTCAAATAGTGGCATAATGAAAGATGTTCATTGACTCAGAGAAGAGAGACAGAGAGATGAAAGATGAGAGATGATAGAGAGTAAGAGAGGCCCAAAATGAGTACCGATGCAGCGGCTCTCAAAAAAAAAAAAATCCTCCATCATCGGGCAATTACACCAATCCATCTGCCGGAAAATTGTTTCATGCGGGCTGGACAGCATGACTACATGCGGTCCAAAAAGTGTAAAGCATCCCTTTTAAAGATAGATGTAAGTAAATCTTCCATCTAGCTACAATAAAAATTAATGCTCCAAATGTTTTTTTACTAGAATTATTATTTCTAATTTTTAAAATTTATATTTCTAATTTTTAAAATTTACTTATTTTTTCACATTCATTATCTCCATGTTAAAGATTACATGTCCTTAAAACTTAAATGCAAAAATCCATCTCAAAAATAGATTTATCCAAAAATCCATCTCAACAATAGATTTATTAATGAGCCCGCATTTCTACAAATGTGGGCTTCGCCACATATAAACCAGGTCCCCATCTGAGACAATATATCTAAAAAGGGGGAAATCAATAAAAAAAACCATGTAGAAACATACACTGAAAAATGAGAAGTCATTTTCAATGATCCCTTAAAAAATGGGTAAAATCATATAAGATTGGGAAGTTCCTTTCTCCATGCTTAAAAAAAAAATCGAAAAAATAAAAAATACCGAAAAACCCAAAGAAATAACAACTTAATGAGATTCTTGTGACCACAAGGGTGCTTGAGATTCCTGTGACCAACCTACCTCAGGGATAAAGTCTCGTTCGAAGCTAGCTTAGCAACTTAAGCAAACCTAAACGTTCTAGCTTACGAGTTCTAGCGAAACTCTCTATCTGTCGAGCAATAATCCAATGCAACGGTTGTATCATAATATAATACAACGGCACTCCTAAAAATTCATGTTTGTGGTATTTATATGACCTCAAATTTTGCACACACACTTTTAATCTCAATAATCAATCCCCAAAAAAAAAAAAAAGAAGTTCAATTTGAACCCTAGATATGATCAAAATGAGTCCCCTCAAAAAACGAATCTAGACAATTCATTTTATGAATGTCAAAATCTTAGCCTTTATAAACTCAAACTCATTTTTTTCTTGTTTAACATTGTTCATCTAATGACATAAAGCCATCCAAAAAATTGGAAATGAAAAAATCCTTCCAAGACCTAGATTTAGGCATCTCACCAAAATGAACTCGAAAAAAATACTTTCTAATTTGTGTTTTTAATTTTTCCTTTTTTTTGTGATGGTTCATTAGAATGAAAAGAGAATATATTTTAAAATTGGTTCAAACAAATGACCATAAGATGGTTTTTCAAAATTATTACATCACATTACTATACAACGGTTGCATAAAATCATTGCCCCTATCTATATCTAGACTACACTTACCTATATTCGGTTTCCCTGGCTTGATTCATTGACCGAAGCCTAAGACGAAGCTTGATTCAATAATTTCAATTGTTGGTGACATTAATTACATGCATACAAACCCTAAAATAAATGAAAAATTGTTTCTTGTGGGGACTGCAATTTTATACATGCGGTCCAAAAGTATAAAGCATCCATCTTAAAGATAGATGCAAATAGCTGGTCTATCTAAAAAAAACTAACACGCGAAGTGTTCTTTTAATAGAATTATTATTTCCAATTTTTAAATTTTATTTATTTATTCATGTTCATGATCTTTATGTTAGAGATTACATATCCTTAAAAATAAAATCCAAAAATTCATCGCAAAAATAGATTTTTGAAGCACCTCATTCCTGTAAGGGCTCATAAAACTGGGTCTAAAATAAATTTATGAAAGAGACTATAGGGGTCAGCACCAAAACAAACAGAGCGAAAATGTCTGGCTAAAAAGGACAAGCAACCAACTTTTTCAAAACAAAAAAGAACAAAAAAAACAAACGTGTAAATGTCTCCCTAAAAAAGGACAAGTACCAACTTTTTAAAACTAAAAAAACAAAAACGTAAGTCAATGAGGATTTGCCCCCTACCCTTTTTGGTGAGACATTGGTAATAAGGTGAGACATCGGTATTATCACCGCCCCAGCCCACTCTTAATTTTTCAAAATAAGAAAACATCCTTTGCTGCGGAAATTACAAAAAAAAATGATCAATCCCATTTTTTTTATTTTTTCAAAATTGTCTTTTGATCAACTCAAATTTTATTTTATTTTTATTTTTTGGTTAGTATGCCAGTGCCCCAAGCTTTAAGGCTCAACCCTACTAAAAAAAAAACTAAAAAAATCAAAAGCAAAAAAAAAAAAAAAATGGATTGAACGACCTTTGTAATTCTGCTTATAAGTGAACATTTTGTATTTTACCTAAAATTTTAAGATCCACACTTAAATCACTCAAAAAAAAAAAAAAAAAAAAAAAGAAGAGGAAAGCTCCAATACATCTCTAGTCCTTCTCACTTGTTAATTGATTTATAGCTGTACAGTGATTCTTGCAATTTAAAGAGAGAGGGCAGGGGTACAGCTCCATTCTCTATGCCCATTTTCTTCCTATTTAAACCCCATATCAATGGAGAGTTCTCAAAGTGATTTTTCATATTTTTAGAGAGAGCCTGAAGAAGTCTCTTTGTGTAAAGGTAAAGGATTTGGAGGGTTGGAGAAGCATGGACTTGGTCACTAGATTCATGAACCTGATGTTTCCTCCCATTACTCTTTTCTTCCTCACTCTCATCTTCCCTATCTTTGCTCTTTTCAACCTCTCACTCTCTCTTTCGCACACCCAAGACTGAGGATGTGAGGCGGAAGGTCGTTCTCATAACTGGTGCTTCCTCCAGCATTGGGGCGGTGAAACAGAGAGCACTTTGGGCAACTGTATCTAGCATTCTTGTATTGTACTTTTTGAGAAAGGTTTGGTGGTGGGTAAAAAGCAGCATATGTAGAGAGAGAGAGAGGGCCCAGTATCATTTTACTTGGTTTCCCTGATAAATTGATGTGAAACTTGATGTTGTGTAATAATATGCAGCATATGGCGTATCAATATGCAAAAAGAGGCGCATGTCTGGTTCTTGTAGCAACGAGGGAGCAACACCTTCGAGAAGTTGCAGAGAAAACACGCAGCAACAGCTCACCCGAGGTACTCATCCTCCCTGCCGATGTAACGAGACTCGATGGGTGCAAGAGGTTCATCCAACTTATTATACAATCCCTGGTAGATGCGTCTGCTACAGCAGGGGTTCCACTGCCAAGAACGAGTCTATATAATGTAAGTGAAAATGAGTCTGTATAATGCAAGTGAAATGAATGACAGAGAGAGATGTTCAATCTCCACCCTGTTAAGAGAGGGAGAGAGAGAGAGAGAGAGAGAGAGAGCTGTTCACTCTACACCCTGTTAAGAATCCTTGTTAAGACTCATGAGACAGACCCATTCATTCTGCACCAGGTTATAACCATGAGAGAGAGAGACCTATTCACTCTCCACCCTGTTATGTTAAAGCCCAGAGAGAGAGAAGGTCCAGCTTTTCTCTATTTTTTAATTACTGTAATACGCTTCATGGTTTTCAGGCTAGTAAAGCAGCTGTAGTTAATTTTTAGGAGACAATGAGGATGGAAATCGGGGACGAGATTGGGACTAAAATCGCAACACCTGGTTGGACCGAATCAGAGCTCAGCAAAGGCAAATTCATGAACTGCAACGGCATACAGGTGGATCAAAAGACAATGGATGAGAGAAAAACTACACCTAACTCACTTAACTGCAAGAGCGCCTCAAAAGATCTTCTGAGTCTAATGCTCACTAAGCTTTAGTGTCTCAGATTTACTTTCTACTTCAATATTTCTCAGAAAGCTCTGTTCTATAAGATTTCCTCATTCTGATTCTACAATTATTGCTAAGCTTCAATGGAATCCTAACGATTTTGTTCGAGCTGGAGCAGGCTTTCGTCAGTGTCATGCCGGTTGTGCACGCAGATGAATGTGCAGAAGGAATTGTGAAGAGTGCATGTCAAGGAGAGAGAAACATAACAGGGCCATTCTGGGTCAGGAATTTGTTCCTCTACAGGCTCTTGGTCCCTGAGATGGTGGAATGGTCCTTTGCCCTGCTTTCTCCCACTAAACAAGGGGGAGGGAGGCAACTCCCAAGCAAGAGCCTTGCAGATGATGCAAAATCAAAATAATCACATAATGGAAAGGAGGAAAAATGAGATCTTGGCTTGGCACACAGGGCACTAAGTGATTGGGGTTGGCTACATGAATCATGATCCTCTAACAGAGTAATTGGGGTTGGAAAGGAGTTAAAATAAAATCGGATTACTTCCAACCACGTCCTTTTGGGCCTACCCCTTGCATTTTTCAATCCTTACACTTGAATTAACTCACACCTCCTAACAGGTGTTGTACTGGATCGACGTTACACATGGCCAGCCCACCTAAATCTACCCTCTCCCATCTTATTGCCTATTGGTGCCACATCTAAACTTTCCCAAATGGATTCATTTCAGATTCTATCCCTTCTTGTCTTGCCACTCATCTTCGCTACACTCATTTTATGGGTGCATTGTCTTTTTCCGCCCAACATTCTGCCCCATAAAGCAAAGTTGGTCTTACAGCTTTCCTATAAAACTTACCCTTCAGCTTCATTGGTATGCGGCGATCACATAAAATTCCAGTTGCACATCTCCACTGTGCGACATCTTCCTCAATCGGTCCATTTTCTTGGATTATCAACCCAATGGATCAAAAGTGTAGTCTTTTTTATACTTATTGGCCGTCAATCTTAACTACTTCCTTGTCTCTACTCCTATTAGTATTAAACTTGCATTCCATATACTCTGTCTTAGTCCGACTAATTTTAAAACCTTTGGATTCTAGAGCATCATTCCAAAGTTCTAACATTGTGTTCACGTCATTTCGGGTCTCATCGATCAAAACTATATCATCTGCGAATAACATGCACCACGATACGTCATCCTGCAAGTACGTAGTTAAGTCGTCCATAACTAAGACAAAGAGGTACAGGCTCAATGCTGACCCTTAATGCAGACCTATTGTCACTGAAAACTCACTCGTCTCTCCACTAGTTATTCTCACAATAGTTAGCGCTCCATCCTACATATCTCTCATCATGCATATGCAAATGTATATTAACACAAAACGTATATGAGCATAAATGTAATTTGGTGCTGAACCCAATTACAAGCATAAAAGGTGTAATATGTATGGTAATATGCATCCTTTACATAGCACCAATGTTTTAAAATTCGGACCATAGGGGTCGAGCCGGTCGCCCTCAAGTACCAATTCGAACTTGCCAACATTTAAATCTTAGTTGTTTAAAACTTTCAATGAGGTTTAGAATTCTCAGACACCCTAGAAACAATATTTCTTTGATATTAATACTTGAAAATATTTTGGGAGAAACTTTCTAAATCCCGATTCCGACCCATCCCTACCAGTTCCAGTTCTAACCACGAAAGCCAGTTGATCTAGTCCTACTTTGAAACACTCATAATATGTGCAGGTTGCTAATTCGTAGATAAAGAAAACCATGGTATCAAGCATTCAGGCGAGTACAAAATTCACTAGATGTATGCATATGAAGCGTTCATGAGCTGTCTAAATATTCATGTAGACTACTTAGGCTGTTACGGAACTTAATGCATCCATGACACCTGTTTACATTGGTGTTCATGTTCATGTACAAGATGCACATGCATCCAAGCTTTAGGCATGCTCCCATGTAAATTCTGGTCATGAAAAACTAAAACACTATGTGAATGAACAAAAAGAGCAACCACGTAAATTCTGGTCATGAAAAATTTAAACAATATGTGAATGAACAAAAAGAGCAACCTGCAGTTGTCTTTAAGATCATAAGAACCAGAGAACCATCACACATAATTATGAACAATGCCCACACATAGTTATGTACAATGCCTGTAAGACCACCCATAGCGTCTGACATTCATTCAGCTACTTGCAGAAGGCCCAAAGGACATACATATAGGAGGATTAATTTTGAAAGAACGGTTGAAGGAATGTACCAAATGCCATCTCCTCATATCAAACCTGATGCAACCGTCTCTGAGTATGCCTCTGCCTCCTCCTCATTGATCCTCTCCCAAACATTCAAAATCACCGACCAAAGAGAGAGCTTTGGCAGGAAGGAGAAGTAGGTTGTGCCATGCCACCACCCCCTTTGCCTGCACATTTCTAGTGATGAATGTACCTTTCTGGTTTACACTGTTTAAAATATTGTTTGAGAAATTAATCAAATCAAATGGAAAATTGTTTGAGAAAATAATTTAATCAAATGTATGTCTTTACTGTTTTCCTTTTTCCCCTTTCACAAAATTACAAAGGGACTTCCTTGATCAAGTACCATTACAGATTAACCAACATTGCACTACCGATCTTGACTCAGCGTGTTTGAGTTACTGATGGACTATTGTACTAGTGCTATTAATCACGCCGCAACTTAATTTTTCAAATTATTTAATAAAGAAATGTTCTAAAATGTGTTTCTTTCTTCCCAATCTGATTTTAGATGCTTTGAGGAAAACCTTCTTGCAGCTCCATAATATTTATTAAAAAAGATTGTGCTTTAATTTGTTTCTCTCATTTAATTTTACAAATTTCTAACGAAACTTAACATAAAAAGTTATGAACTACTTCGTGAAAACTTGACCATTGATATCATTCTAAAAACGGTGGATTTTTAAGATCAAAGAATCTAAACTCTTAAGACATCCATATTTTCCGACACCACAGGCACTCATTCATCAAAGCAATCTAAGTTGAAAGCAACCATGAACTTTGGAAAGTTATCAATCAATTAGATTATAGAGTTTGTAAGGATTTTCGTTTATGCATCACATTTTCATCTTTTCAGTATAATTCTGAACTGACAGTGACCTTTAAATCTTCAATGGCTGACATTTGTGCAAAACCACCCTAGGTTTCAAAGTCACAAAAAAACAAAGAAAGGTACTTCACATTTTGCTTATATTAAAAAATACAAGTACCAAACTAAAAACTCTACTAAAAAAAGGGAAAAATAGAGCATACACCAATTGTTCTAACCTGCAATCAATAATCAAAGTTAAAAGAATATACCAATCCCTCCTTGTCAACTTCTTTCTAGATACCTTATTATCCCTAATATCACTTAAAGTAACACCGCTTGTTCCAATTACTGAATTCGCCGTTGTCCCAAAAACTCTAATCTCATTGGGAAAAACTGTAAATCTGTGCTTAGTAATCCACTGGTTTTGAGCTGATTTCAAGCAGGATCAGCTTCTGCAACTTTTCTTCAAAAACATAAATGTTTAAGAATTTTAAACAAGGTATAAGATTTTCAAATCAATCTAGAGCCGATATCTTCATGATATAATACTCCAAAAAACAAGTATTTTACGGTGAAATATTCCAATAAATTACTTCAGCAACAAAGTGTGCAATAAGTCTGAATTTCATTTTATTTGTGCTACAGATCTCATAGCTATAATAATTCACCTAAATGAAAACAAGAGAGAGGGAAAGAGAGAGATGAATGCGCAAGAGAGGAAAATGTTACATCCACTAAAAGTTAAAAAGAGACGGGAAGAAAGGAATTCAAAAAATAACATTTATATTTTTTGAAAAAGAAAATTTTCAATTTTAGATCATTGTCATTCTTGAGATTGTTGAACACTAAAATTTTGGATCCAAAATACATCTTTGAGATATATTTTGCAAAGAGACCGCGCAAGAATAGTGTTAGTCAGCCAATTCACCAAACGCTTTTTCCTCTGAACAATATAAGCTTTCCATCAATGAACAAGACCCAAATAACAACAAAAGCTCACATGACAATTTATAAAAGTAGATTTTGATTTCTAGAAATGGATCAGTATATTTCCAACATATTCTACTATTTTGAAAACACAATAAAAACAATAAAATCTAAACCTAGAAATCAAATTACTATGCAACACGAATTTCAAGGGACTGAATTTTAATCAAAACTATATACAAAAATACCATAATCAATGAAATTGGTATAAAATTTCAATTCATTGCCCTCAGATCTCATAGCTATCATAATTCATCGAGTCACATAATGAAAGATGTTCATTGAGAGCCTCAACAGAGGGGAGCGAGAGAGAGAGAGAGAGAGAGAGAGAGAGAGAGAGAGAGAGAGAGAGAGAGAGAGAGACGACGACGACGACACGACGACGACGACGACGACGTACGTAACGTAACGTAACTAACTACTACGTACGTACGTACGTACGTAACTACTAACTAAC
>NW_006498507.1:4860491-4883168 GCF_000471905.2 Amborella trichopoda
AGTAGAGGACGAGAGAGAGAGAGGCCCAAAATGAACACCAATGCAGCGGCTCTCAAGAAAAAAATTCTTCCATCATCGGGCAATTACACCAATCTATCTCAGACAGGATATGTAAGAAGGGGGAAAATCAATAAGAAAACCCCGTAGAAAAAAATAATGAGAAATCATTTTCAAAGCATCCCTCAAAAATGGGTAAAATCATGTAAAATTGGGAAGTCCCTTTCTCCATGCTTAACATACAAAAAAAAACAGAGAAAACCCAAAGAAAAATTGAAATAAAAACAAAAGAAAGAGAGAAAACCCTAGATGACAAAGGCTTGGAATGGGAAAGAAATGAATTGGAATCCAAAATTGGAGATAATTAGTCCTCTCTTTTAGAAGGACTTCATTTTTAGGGCAAAAAACACGAGAAACATAGAGCGGCGAAAAAGGGCAAAGTTAGGGTTGGAGTGATACTGTGAAGTATATATCTATGTTGAAGGCATAAAATACGCCTCATAAGAGACTAAAATTGCGGAAGTACCCTCTATGCATGTGGTGGGCAATCCAACGTTCAAATCCGAATCCGAGCAAAGAAAAGAAAATTAATTGGAGGAGGTTTTTATAGGGCTCAGGCTTTATGCCTCTAATTCTCATTTGGAAGGTGCTTTCGTAACGGAAATTTTCATGATGTCGTTAAAATCATTTTTTAATTTCAACAATGAAATTTGAAATTCAAAAAATAGTATTGATCTTGTGGATCTATGGACACTTACTTTTAGGGTGAAATGAACAATCTAGATAATTTGTATAATATACATTATTTATAGAGCTTGAAATCCTATAATTTTTTTACATCCATAATGTTTAAGCCAAGATGATCGATATAAAGATTTTTTTTTTCACAACCATAATGTTCAAGCCAAGATGATTGATGTAAAGGTTTTATAATCTTTGAATTACAATTCTCAATGAGTTAGGAGACAAGGTTTTACTTATTTTAATAGGATTGCAATCCTACCAACCTTTTTTTCTTTTAACTTAATCATTAAATAAAGGTAAATTAGACATTTTTATAAAAGTATAGTGGTATTTTTTTAAAAAAAAAAGTATATAATGAGACCATTTTACTTTGGTACAAAGTAGTCACAATTGATCTTGACCATTGGATGTGATAGTAAATGGTTGCATTTATTCTATGGACCACACTTAAACTTGAAAAGAAATTATTTCAAACACACCCAAGCTATCAGATTTCACATCGGATGGTTGTAAACAATGTTCGTAAAATCGAACCATAACGGTTAACCGGACATGGGCTTGAAAGCAGTTTAATCGACCTAACCAATAAACAGGCTGATTCAATCATTTTGACCGGGCAAGTCTTGGGCGGTCAAAAAAGTGTTGAAAAAAATATACAAAAAAAATACTAAATTAAAAAGTATATAAATAATGATTAAAACAAAACACATTCAAATGAAGTTGAAAATTAATGAAAAAAATGGATTTTAATGAATCTATGTGTGCTTAGCGGTATTTTCAAAAAATTTCGAGAAAGATGGGAAAATATAAAAGTGAGTATTAATGAACAAAACAATTTTTAATTTTTACCATAATGTAAAGAATATTAAAAAATAGATTTCAAATCAAAATCCTTATTTTTTAGAATTTATATACATTCTTTTGAATTTTTTCTTTTTAAATACTGATCGATCACCAAAACCGAAACCTGGCAGTGGCCGATTTTGATCTAACCGAGAAGTTAGCGGTTAGATTGCCCGGTTTTTCCAATAGTGGTTGTAAGTATATGTTATCTCCTTGTATCAAAGGTAAAGTGACTCATTGTATACAATCCCTTTTGAAAATTAGTGTGCGGAACTTTATTTATAGAGTATCTTTCCCATTTAGTAAGAATTTCAATTTTTACCCCATTATGAAAATGACAAAAGTATCATTTGTCTTTTAGTGATATTTACACAAATATTATTACTTGATGAGCAATATATCATTATTATTATTATTATTAAATACACCTCATATTTAGTAAAAGATGCAATTTATATCAAGCCAAGGCTCTAAACAATCAAAGTACAGTACACCTTCAAATAGTGTCGTGAAATGTGGTTTCAATACTGTAAATCTTTATGATAGCCTTAAAATATATTTTTCATCTTTAATTATAAATTTTAAAGCTTATAAAATGTTGTAGATCGAACTTATCTATGAAATTTTGAAATTCAATGTGTTACAAGATGCACTATTTTCAAAGCTTGAAATCCATTTTTCTCTCATGCCCATGCGTCTTGATTTCGAAATGATTAATTTGAGGATATTTAAGCATCAAAACAACCTCGTCTAGTGAAAATTTTGAGGTGGGCTCTAATTTAATTGTTTAAAGCCTCGGCTCTATATAAACTTCTTCCTTTAGTAAATCCACCCATCACAATTTACTTTAACATTAGCTTTTGTAATTTGAAAGGTTGTGACTCGTAGATTATCCATATTTCTTAGTTATAGTTATTTAGTTTTATTTATAAAACTAATCCTACACTCTAAAATTCATAAATATATTTTATTTTAATAAAAAAATTAAAATTAAAATATAATATCTTTAGTTCAAGGTGTTTACAATTAAGCTTGACTATTGGATGTGAAATTGGGTAACTCACTCTAACATTAACCTTTGTAATTTGAAAGGTTGTGAATGGTAGATTATCTCTATTTTTTAATCATATTTGTTTAGTTTTATTTATGAAGGATGCAATTTGTATAGAGCCAAGCCAAGGCTCTAAACAATCAAAGTAAAGTGCATCTTCAAATAGTATCGAGAAATGTAGTTTCAACACTGGAAATCTTTATGATAGACTTAAAATATATTTTTACCTTTAATTATAAAATTTAAAGCTTAAACAATAGTGTAGATCGGACAGATCTAGAAAAACTTGAAAATTTGCAATCCAAAAATACGTTAGAAGTGTTGGGTTTATGTGGTCTTTCAAGGCATTATGAGAGCTTGTATGATCATTTTATATAATGGAACATAAACTCAGTGGGAGTGTGGTCCTTTGTGGACCATACTAGGCAAATGTTATTTACTGATACTCGGACTAGGCTCTACAAGCTAGGCCAGCTGAGGGATCTACCGATAAGGGTTTAGTGGGTTATCCCTTAATGAGGTCAGAGTATGCCCAGATGAGAGCCAATCGACATTGTGACCCTTGCGTGTGATGAATAGCCTTTAGAGACAAGGCTAAAACATCATCGTTATATCATCACACGACATATACATAGATAGCCGTTTTGAGATTCACCAATAAAGATGATGCGTGTAATGTACGAGAGATTACCTATATGCATCATAGAGTCATGTTTGTATCATGGTCAGGAAGACCATGATTTTTTTATCTCTAGGGGAGAACCTGAAATTCATAAACTGGGATTGTGTTCCCTAGTCTATTGGCTGACTTTGGTGGTCCAATCATGAGTCCCTGTAGTGGACTGTGGGTCATGAAAACTGCTGGGCCAGTTTGAGAAAGCTTGGCATATCGTGATTCGCAGTTGAAAGTGGAGTGCTCCCATATATTGATAATTTCCTAGATCTAATGGATTCGATTCCCATCAAAATTAATTAATTTTAATTAATTTTATGCTATGTGATTTTTAGAATTTTTATTTGAGTTTTTGTGAATCTTATAATATTTTATTTTTGTCATTTGGATTTATAAATTAAACTGAAATTAATTTTTCAATATTTTAAATAAAATATAAGATTTAAAAATTCTAAATATGAAATAAAATATTTTTTAAAAATATATGGTACCTCCATAACATATGGGGCCCAAAATTTTAAAAATGTGGCATGCCCCTACCTATTCACGTAATATTATTGGGAAGAATGTGTATCCTCTTGGTTGACTTATCTTTTTAGGTATAGTCCATTTATGTGATAAGGTTGAATATTTGAGATATTTACTAATTGATTGATTGATCAAATAATTAAAATTTTTGATATATTAAAATATAAGATTTCCTTATTTGATAGGAATAAATTTAAGAAAGGAATGATAAGGCTCTAGCTGTATTTGAATCTTGATAGTGGATCAAAGATATGGATGACTCAAATCTCTCACCCCACAAGTCTCCTTAAATTGACGGTTGAGATGTGACCCTACAAATAAAATCTATGACATAAAAAATCTATAAAATAAAGTCTCCATATGATATACGGATTCTCTTTTATCTCTTTAACCATTCTCTCTCCCTACCCAAAATTTAGCTCTCTCTGAAAATGACTTTGGATTATCAAAGGGAGAGCCCCAATTTGACGCACGCCCCAATTTTAGCTATCTTTCTCCAAGTTGTTTGAGGCAGACCCCAATTTTATCTCTCTCACTCCAAGTTGTTTTGGGTATGCCTAAGCCTAAGTGGTGCTTAGATGGTGTTTTATTCTTGGGTGGCAAAGGTGTGGAATCCCTTGCTAGTAGATATCTCCCTCTCTCTTCATGTTCATCTCTCATCTCTCTAAAAGCATAGTAAGAGGCTTGATCAAGATTATGCCATTGAGTGGATTTTTGCCATAGTAGAAAATTAACATACCAATCATAAATCCCGAGAACCAGCGGATGGAGGAAACTTGACGTGGGGCGTACTAAACCCGGTCGAGGTAATCTCTAGCAATTTTATTTTTTAAAAATATTTACTTCTCTTCTCCTAAATCAACAAAATCTATTTTTCTTTATTGAATAAAGAATTGTATTTGAAGAGGTAGCAATTGAGAACCGATTTATTTTTATTTTTTTAATTTCAAGAGTAGTTTGATTATAATTGGACATTTTAAGTGATCTTGTTTGCCAGTGTAGGGGTACAGAATTTTTTTTAAAATATATACGCCGTGCTTTATCATATATTCTTTTAAAAAAGATGCACTATTTTCAAAACTTAAAATCTATTTTTTTTCTTGTGTCCATTTATCTTGATATAAAGATGATCAATTTGAAGACATTTGAGTATCAAAACAACATTTTCTAATGTAATTTTTGAGGTAGGCTCTAATTTGACTATTTAGAGCATCGATTTGATATAAACCTTTTTAATATAATATCTTTAGAGTCGTATATAATGATATCATTTACTTTTCGTACAAGGTGATCACAATTAATCTTAACTATTAAATGTGAAATTGGGTTGACCAAGTTCTTTTTCAAACATTGTGACATACCCAAGCTATCAAATTTTATATGGAATAGTTGCAAATAATTGTGATATCTCTATATAAAAAGTAAATGATATTTTATAATTTTATATTTATAATATAAATTAGCCACAATTAATCTTGACCCATAAATGTGAAATTGGGTGAATGCATTTATTACATTGATCAAGTTCAAAGTTTGAAAAAAGAGTATTTGGTGGTTATAAATAGTAGTGATCTCTCCGGATCCCCTATGGATTATTGGCTGAGCGACTCGTCGGATCACCTATCAATTATTGGCTGACTCGGACCTGGGATACTTTTGTACGTGGACACAGTACTTGTCCATCATCATTGTCAACTGCTGGTGACAGCAACCATTACATCATGCAAACCCTAAAATAAATCTGTGAAAGAAAAGTGTGTGCGTAAGCACCACAACAAACCGAAAGAAAATATCTAATAAAAATAAATTGCCAACCCCTTTCAAATAAAAATAAACATCATCCGCCTGCCTATCCTCAAGCCATCAACCACTAAGAGCGAACGGGATTTCCAATCTTCTCGACGGGGTACGGTTTTTGAATTTTAGGGATTTTTTGTATTTCGAGAGGGTTGGTCTTTGTTTGAAGGAGAATTCTTGTCTTATTTTTTTTAATTGTATTATTGGAGTTTATCTCCTTGTATTAATTAATGAATACTGATTGATATATATAAAAAAAGAGAAAAGCTCGGATACATCTCCAAGAGAAAAGATCGATCATTTTCAAGGGGGCAATAGACTTGGACCAGACCAGAGACCCAATATGAGTTAAAAAATTGAACTCGGTAGGTCGAGGTCCAAATCTTTGATCCAAATACTATTTTGGTTTGGGTTTGGAGTCGATTATAATTAAATATATAAACATTTTAATTTTTACGACCCGACCCAGAATCGAACCCAACCTAACCCGTTGATACATGTCCATTCCCTCTTCCCATTAAAACCCATTTAACTAGGCAGTGATTATTACTGTTGAGAGAGAGAGGGGGACTGGTATACAGCTCCATTCTCTCCGCCCATTTTCTTCCTATTTAAAGCTAACATCATTGGAGAGTTTTCAAGTGATCTCTAATCGTTTTAGAGAGAGAAAGTTTGAAGAAGTCTATGTGTAAAAGTGAGGGAAGGATTTGGAGGGTTAGAGAAGCATGGACTTGGCCACCAGATTCGTGCACCTGGTGTTTCCTCCCATTGCCATTTTCTTGCTCACTTTCATCTTCCCTCCCTTTGCTTTCCGCAATCTCTTACTCTCTCTCTTTCGCACACTCAAGACTGAGGATGTGAGGGGGAAGGTCGTCCTCATCACTGGTGCTTCTTCCTATCTCTCTCAATGCGCAGCAGAGTGCAAAAACAAGTCCCAAATGCAACAAAGATGACTCTGCATAACTTGAGGACTAGAAGTTTATGGATCCAGGATACTTGATGTGGTTGTAGATAGTGGGTGTGTGCGCTACATAGAGAGTGAGAGAAGAGAGGACTGTGTGTAAGAGAGAGAGAGAGAGAGAGAGAGAGAGAGATAGTCTGTATAATCTTCATTTTTTTGAGAATTTAAGTGAGAGGACTTGTGTAACTTAACTGTGTTGAGTGTTACTCGAGTAAAAGAAACAGAGGGCAATTGGGTAACTGCATTCTAGTAAAAAGTTTATATCATTTCGGCATCGGGATGTATGAATATGAAACAAAAGTTAGATTTTAGGACCTAAAAATAGTGTATCTTGCATGTCTAGACCATTCATTTTCAAGATTTTCCAAGTGTTTATAAATCTACTTGATTTGAGCCATCATTTTTGGAGTTTTAAGAATTTATATTTGGTGATAAAAATAGATCCTCAAACCATCATAAGAAATTTTAATACCAAAATTAGATTTATGATAAAATTTGGAGGTGAGCCTTAATTTGATTGTTTCAAGGGTTGAACCTTATACAAATCACACCCTTCTTGTATTGATACTGTGAGTAAGTTCTGGTGGTGTGTAGTAAACAGCATATGGAGAGAGAGAGAGAGAGAGCTCAGTATTACTCTACTTGGTTTCCTTGTATTGAATACTTTGACGTGAAATTTGATGGTGTGGTGTAACAATATGCAGCATATGGCGTATAAATATGCAAAGAGAGGCGCATGTATGGTTCTTGTAGCAAGGAGGAGCAACGCCTTCGAGAAGTTGCAGAGAGAGCACGTAGCAACGGCTCAGCCGAAGTGCTCGTCCTCCCTGCCGATGTATCAAGACTCGATGAGTGCAAGAGATTCATTGAAGAAACAATTAACCATTTTGGTCATTGTAAGTACTATGATTTTGTAGTGGATCATTCGCTAGAGAGAGAGAGAGATCGGCCTAATTGAGTTTATATTGCGTAGTGGATCATTTGGTTAACAATGCCGGAGTCGCATTTGTCGACGTGTTTGAAGAAGTGACAAGCATAACAAATCTTCAAGAAGTTCTGGTAATTAGATCATTTGATCTTTCTGTTTATTGAAATTTGAGTTGTGGTAATCGGCATCATCTTTCTCTAATATTGAAATTTCTCTGGTATTTTTTGATGACTTCCTGTGTACTTTTATCAACAGAATGTAAACTTTCGGGGTGCCATATATCCAACTTATTATGCAATCCCCCACCTTAGAAAAGTCAGAGGAAAGATTGTGGTAGATGCCTCTGCTACAGCAGGGTTTCCAGTGCCAAGAATAAGTGCATACAATGTAAGTGAAAATGAAAGAGAAAATGAGTGCATACAATGTAAGTGAAAATGAAAGAGAAAATGAGTGTATAATGTAAGTGAAATGAATGAGAGAGAGAGATGTTCAATCTCCACCATGTTGAGAGAGAGAGAGCTGCTCACTCTCCACCCTGTTAAGAATCCTTGTTAAGAGTTAAAGACTCATGAGAGAGAGACCCATTCACTCTCCACCAGGTTATAACCCTGATAGAGAGACCTATTCACTCTCCACCCTGTTATGTTAAAGCCCACAGAGAGAGAGAGACAGGGTCCAGCTTTTCTCTATTTTTCAATTACTACTATAATACGCATCATGGTTTTCAGACTAGTAAAGCAGCTGTGGTTAATTTTTATGAGCCAATGAGTATGGAAATCGGGGATGAGATTGGGATTACAAGCGAAACACCCGGTTGGACCGAATCAGAGATCAGCAAAGGCATATTCATGAACTGCAAAGGCATGCAGGTGGATCAAAAGACAATAGATGTGAGAAAAACTACACCTAACTCACTTTAACTGCAAGAGGGCCTCAAAAGATCTTCTGTCTAATGCTCACTAAGCTTTAGCATCAAAGATTTGCTATCTACTTCAATATTTCGCAACAAGCTCTGCTCTAAATGATTTCCGCATTCTGATTCTAGAATTATTGCTAAGCTTCAATGGAATCCTAACGATTTTGTTCAAGCTGGTGCAGGCTTTGATCAGTGCTATGCCAGTTATGCCCGCAGATGAATGTGCAGAAGGAATTGTGAAGAGTGCATCTCAAGGAGAGAGAAACATAACAGAGCCATTCTGGGTCAGGATTTTGATCCTCTACAGGCTTCCGGTCCCTGAGACGGTGAAGTGGTCCTTTGCCCTGCTTTCTCCCACTAAACAATGGAGAGGGAGGCAACTCCCAAGCAAGAGCCTTGAAGATGATGCCAAATCAAAATAGTCACATAATGGAAAGGTGGAAAAGTGAAATCTTTGCTTGACACACAGGGCACTGAGTAACAAAAATTGGCTGTCCAGCCTCTCCTTCTCAGCGACTGTTTTAATAATTTTAGCAATCATTGTATCACATATTTGCATGACTAGTGCAAGAATAAACCTATCCCTCTCTCTCTCCCCCAGTAATCGGCTCGATTTCTCTACATCCAAATGGGATAGGCTAGACGAATCCTGGTATGTCATTTTGCTCTATTGAAGACCGTACTATTAGTAAGGCCATAAATCCCCTTATCTTTTCAACGACTTAAAACCATGTGATATGCAAATTCATATTAATATCCTTTCTTACAACTTACAACCATGTGCATATGCAAATGCATATTGAGAAAGGTTTTTATACTTCCCATACAACATTGAAGATCTATGTTTCCCTACCATCCAGCTGTCCAATTTTGATCAAGTGAGTCATTCACTGTTTGATCTTAAATCTGGATCTGGCACCTAGGAATATTTTATTTTTAATTTTTTTTATATAAATTGTATGATATGTGCCATCTTCTCATTGGGGCACACTTATAAAAAAGATTAAAAATTATTTTTCGATAAAATATAATGACCAAAATATAATAATGAGAATATTCTTTACAAGTGTTAGTTTAATAGAGGATTGGATGCCCAAAATTTGTGTCAAAATATTTTATATAAAAAAATGAAAAATAAAATAGTGTATAGATGTGACATTGTGATTGAGACAATATTGGCCCTTCATTCAGAATGGAGGGTTGAATAAAGGAAAGTACATAAGTTTTATGTTGTGGGGAAACATAGAAAGCTTGCCCTTAATAGAAAATGTATATGAGTTCCAATTTGGTATTGCACCCAATTACAAGCAGAAATGGTGTAATATGTGTGATAATATGCATTATTTACATGGTACCAGTGTTTAAAAATTCGGATTAAAAATTCGGACAGCAGGGTCGAGCAGGTCGCCCTCAAGTACCAGTTTGAATTCGCCAACGGTTAAATCTTAGTTGTTTAAATTTTTTAAGTAAGGTTTAGAATTCTTAGACACTCTAGAAATAATCCTTCTTTGACATTATTACCTCGAAAACATTTTGGGAGAGATGTTACGAGTCCTGATCGGACCAGTCCCTACCAGTTCCAGTTCTAGCCACAAAAACCAGTCGATCCAGTCCAATTTTGAAACACTGAATAATATGCGCAGGTTGCTAATATGTAGATAAAGACAACCATGGTATCAAACATTCAGGCAAGCACAAATTCACTAAATGTATGCATATGAAGCATTCATGAGCTGTCTTAAATATGCATGTAGAGTAGCTTAGGATGTTGTCGATCCTAATGTATCCATGACACTTGTTTACATTAATGTTCATGTTCATGTACAAGATGCACATGCATCCAAGCTTAGGCATGCTCCCACGTAAATTCTGCTCATGAAAAACTAGAACACTATGTGGACGAACACAGAGAGCAACATGCAGTTGTGTCTTGAAGATCATAAGAACCAGAGAAGCATCATATTTATATACAACACCCATAAGACCAATCCTAATCATCATGCATAGCACGGCCCATCTGACCATTCATTCAGCTACTCGTAGAAGGCCCAAAGGACATACATATAGGAGGATTAATCTTGAAAATTGAAAGCAGGGCTGAAGGAATGGACCAAATGCCATCTCCACATATCAAACCTGATGCAACAGCCCCTGCGTATGCCTCGGCCTCCTTCTCATTGATCCTCTCCCAAACATACAAAATCACCGTCCCCACAAACATATCAATTGCAAAATACGCTCCAATATAAAAAGGTATACCCATTGCCATTGGAATTGGGATATACTTAGCCACCCCTTTAGGCAACACATCCCTCACGAGATTAATGACCAAAGCTGCAGCAAAGAATCCACAGCACATCTCCAAGCAATATTTGGGCAAAGAAGAGAAGCCCTCAACACCCAATATAGCCATCTCCCTAAATATAACTGCATATGGGGCCTTGTATGGACCATCAGGGGAGCCTATATCAAAGGCATTCCAAAACATCCAAAAGGTGAGAGGGGCCAAGACACAACCCATAGCAGTTCCAATCAATTGGCTAACAAACATAGACCGAGGAGATGAATATGTGAGATAACCAGTCTTGAAGTCTTGCATAAGGTCAGCAGCTGTGGAAACAATAGACATCATGACCCCACATGCGCCTAGGCCTGCAAGGACCCCACCATTTGGGCCCACCCAAGAGGCGAATATGAAGAGACCAAGCTTTCCATAAGTGGAGGCAAGGTTCCAGTCAGTCAGGCCACATCCATAAGAGTTACAAAAGGCAAAGCATGGGGCAACAATATAACAGAAGAGGATCAGATACCATTTGAGAGGGGGGAATATGAGGGGAATAGCGACCATGGATATTGCGGCGAGGCCTATGTACCCTGAGGCGGCAATCCATGAGGGTATCTTGTCCTTGAGGAATGTTTCATCCCTTCTTCTCTCCTCGAGAATTAGTTTTGAAACTTCACTATCTGTTAAAATTGCAAAAGTCATGTTATAAACTTGACTATTTGAGCATGCAAAATCAGGTCTCTTTTATGACCAACCATAAAACCAATATTTAAAGAAAAATTAGATAATTCATTTGTATTGGTGCCTATGATCTGCATGGAGACCAATGGGTTCAGCAAATTACAGTATTATGGGATGTAAGTGGAGTCCACAAAAGGGCAGTGGGAACTCATAAAAAAAAGTAAAATTCATCAAAATACCTCTAAGACATGAGTTATTTAACAATTCTATTCCAACTTGAAACAAATGTGTTCTTTTATGGGTATTTTGAAATAAAACCAAAATATGTTGCTAAGATGCTAAATTGTTCAGCTCTTATGTGTATTGTGATAAATTTCCCTAAAAAAAAGGTTTTAATGAACTGATTTCACTGAAATTTGGAAACTGATTTATTACACACACAAAATCAACCTGCAGATGCATCAGTACTTTTTCTCAAGATGCTAACAATGAAAATTTGTGAAAATAAGTGGAATATTTTCATTATGTTCACCTTGAAAATTGTTGACCAGAGGAATCGTGCTCTGCTTTGAGTGTTGAGCGTGTAATTCCCTGATTGTTACAACTAGAATCTTGATCAAGTTGTAAAGCCCATCTCCAAGGATAAGAGCTATTGCTATGAAGACCTGCAAATAATATTAAGGATGGGTAACACTTTTGTCTATTCAGTAACAAATGGCATCATGGAAACCATACTCTTTTTCACAAGTCTAGACAGCAGGGGGAAGTGTAATGATTGGCTTCACCATGTAACTAGTCCAGATGGTTCCATGTTCAATAATATTCAATAAGCTGCATTGGACAGTTATAAAATTATTTCTTTGGTGATGTGACTAAATTTTTACTCCTATATGTTTCATGGTGTACATGTTTCAGCCCTTGCCTTGTTATATTTTTTATTTCCATAACAGACCTTGAGATGACAAAAGACCTTGAGATTCCCAGATCTTAGGTGAGACAGGGCAACCAGTTGCAAGATCATTTAATAAATAAAGTCCCCTTCTTCACCTATTAAAAAAAAATCCGCTTCTTCTAGAAACCCAACTCTTCTTGTTCTAAATAGATAATGCATCCTGGTTTTTTCCTGTAAGCCTTTCTTTTGTTAAAATGCAAAATTAGTCATCAAGAATCCTGGAAATTGCACTTAAATTAATGCCAATAAAGCAGACCCACTTACTTACAGCATACCTTATATCCATAGAGACCTTGAAAGTCATTGTTACCAAGATTTGCTGGATACCAATCACCAGCTCGTTGTGAAATAAATGGCCATAAAAATCCCCATGATACAATCGCCCCGAAAAGCACTGAACAATTGACAATATGTGGACAGATGAGACCACACCCAATATAAGTTGGGCTGAAGTCAAAATAAAATCTGCATAGAGGAAAGAGACCACAACATACATGTGGTCAATTTGAGAGGTTTCTTTGATGATTAAACTAGAACAGACAGCAAAAGAAACAATATCCCCAGATTCTCTTGGGGACATACTCTATAATCCAATAAACTAGGTAAGAACAAAGTCCAATGGGGTCATGAACAACCTATTGAAGGATGGATGGAAATGGAGAGAGAGTGAGAATTAGCAGGATAAGATGTGACCCCAAATGTAGGTCCCCTCCCTCCATCACCGTCCAGTGCCTCAATCACCATCCATATCACTGGACGGTGATGATCCCATTGCAGAATGTAATACCGTAGTCCATTAGATTACCATCATAATACAAGATTCTCACAGTCTTACGTGTTTTTTAATGCTTCCAGCCCAAGACTGGGAAAGTTATCAAAGCCACATGAGTCTCCAATACCACTGAAGAACCACTTAAAAAAACTCCAGAACAAGCTAATGCTCAGATATTTCCCAAGAGAGCTGACTTGATTCCTGCAACTCGAGGATGAGAAAACTTCACATAAAATTCATTAAGTGAAATACAACATCAAGCCATTTCTAGACGATAACTAGAGAAGTGAATAAAGAAACTTCAAACCATGAAGAACACCGTATGCCACTAAAATAAATTCAGTACCTAAGTTGATATTATTCTAGTCCAGATATCAAGCCTTCACATTACAATAACAATGATCCCAACAAATGATGGGAAGAAATCCTTTCTTTAAAGACTTCAAGGATCATACTCAATAATTACAACAGTACATGCTATCAAATCAATGACAAGATGATCACATGCATTACATTGTTCTTTTTTATCACCTACAAATATTGTTGTTCTTATATAGAACTTATGTTAAATCTATTTTCAAGGTTAGTTTCTGTTGCATTGATCACTAGTATATGCTCTAGATAAAGGTCTTTCTTACACCATTTTGGACAAGGGATTTCTAAATATCAATGAATACCCATACAACTGAAACCAACTCACCGAGCATCATAGAGACCAAGAATGCTTTTGCCAAACAAATCCACCACCAACTAAAAAAGATCTCAAGACCACAAAGAGAATAAAAAATATGAACAATTTCCCAATTTTGGGCAATATATGACTCTGAATTATAAATATAAACACTGGAGAAAATAAATAAGTTTAATTAAAATTCTAAATTTTGTTTTCAAAAATTTAAAAGTGAATTTTAATATTAATTTCCTATGCACATCAGCACAAGTATATCTCTGAACCACATGTGCATTACACTTCACAATAGTCAAGAATGGATGTTTGTAGAAAAATACAAACCAGAAAAGCATTGTTATCTTGATCAATAATTTCATTCTAGGTTTCTCCAATTTTGGTTCATTGAAAACAAAACAAGATAAACTTGAGTACATCAATTAAAATAAATCAATTGTATACAAAGGAGAAAATTTTAAACAGAACACACAATTTTCGAAAAAAAAGGGCACTACTCAAACTGGAAAAGTTCTACAAGAAAACAATTACCTCGTAAGTTCAGCACCAGAACTTGTATGAAAGCTATTTATCAACGTAGCTGTGGCTGTACCGCTAGGATATGTGAGCTTGTAGTCCAATACCATTATCTTTATAGAAACACAGTAGAGAAAAGAAACCTATTAGTGCAAATTATTCTTATTACTGATATCTTTTTACAAACTCCAACAGCTTTGAAATTGCTTTCCAAAAGAAGTAGCTGATCATCACCTCTTTGTAGAAAATGAACAGTGTACCATCTAGTTTTACATGGATGTTTGAAGAGAAACTGGATTTTAATCAGTCTTGGAAAAGAGACTGCATATGTCTGGGCTTTTATTTGCACTTGTTGGTCTTGATGGTTAGAAGAAAAACCAGTTGGGTGGAAATGAGGTTTCAGAGCTTCTAAAAGTGAGCATATGCCACAAATGATAGAAATTTTTGGTCAATAGATTTGGTTGGATAGCTAAAACAGCAATAAATAATACCTAATTCCTCTCAACATAGAGGTGGCTTTAAATAGTATGTATACTACTGAGAAAATGGTCGTCGGTTCGGTTGGTGTTCTCTCTCTAAGAGAGAGAGAGAGAGAGATCACTTTAGAAAAAAAAAAAATTCTCACAGAAAAGCCGAACACTATGCTGCTAGATTCCAAACTTATAGTGTAGAGAGAGAGAAAGAGAGAGAGAATCTCACAAAAAAGCCCATCATTGTCCTGCTAGATTCAAATCTTATGGTGCAAGGGAAAGTATACTAAACTCTAATGGACTGAGAGAGATCTCACAAAAAGTCTATCGCGGTCCGGCTAGATTCAAATCTTATTGTGCAGGGGAAAGTATACTAAAATCCAAGGGACTGTGGAAAAGCATAGTCCATCTGGGTCATCACCATTCAATGAAATGGACATTGATGGTAAGAGAGTGAGACCTGTTGTTGGATTTGTGAAATTGATATGGTGTTCCACCCTCTCCCTATCACCATCCATCATTTCAATCGACAGCAATGAACCCAATGGACTATGCTTTCCTCTTTGCTGTAAAAGAATATTTTCGTTATGGGGTAGTTTACTTAGAGCACATACCTTCCTAAGTGCCACAAGACTGAACAAGCCAAGAAAACTAACAACAAACATGAAGCCCATCATCCAACCCAATGATGGATTTTTCACATCTTCTTGCCTATTACCCGGATAATCAGCTCCAATAAGTTCATATGTCCTCTGATCCAAGGCTAGCAAATATGACCCAAAACCTCCTGTTGTAGAGATACCAAAGCATCAGTCAAAACCACAATAACTTTAAAAGTTACTAATCATAATCTCTGGAACATAATATGATTTATTTCTGATCTCTTAGCAAAGGATAAATTTAAATGACATATACTGCCCATTTGCATATATGGCCCAAACAAAATATATCTCATTCGCTGATTTCAATTCCTAGCAAATACATTGAAAGGATTAGTAAACCAAAATGAGTAGCAGTTACTAGCTATATCTTAATATGTAACATATTTCCAATCTCAGTTTTAAGAAAATGATAGATACAAAATTCCAGGTTTCATAGGCAATACAGCCATCTAGAGAGTGAATTTGATTAAAAACTCACTTCATCTGGGATTAATAGAGTCTCCAAACTCAGATGAATATTTTAGACCCAGTATAGTGGTTAGTAAACATTTAACTGGCAACCTTTTATTTGTGCAGTCAAAAGACTTCCATAACTTCAACAAATGAATTCAGTTTAACCCCCAAGTCAAGCACTAAGCACCAATTGGGATTCAGGCTCTAGGATTGGTGGTTGCCGCTTTAAATTGGCATGGCACAGCATCCAAGTTTCAAGTCCCACCACTAACTTAACCCCCAAAATGGTTAGTGTGTTAAAAGGGCAAATAAAAGCGTCCAAGGTTCAAAGGCCAACACCAACTTAACCCTCAAAGTAAAAGAATGATAATAATCATAATTGTATGGTTGAAAATTTGTATTTGGTAGGGGCACTCATAAGGGACAGCTTAGCATCCACTCTAGCCTCCCTATCCAAATCCATTGGTCTTCTGACTCCACGGAGGCAGAAGCAACTGCCCTTCTTGAAGGGCTCAAACTTTGCTTTCCTTACCTGCTCGGTGCCCCTTATTATCGTAGGAGACTACAAAAATGTTATAGCTTGGGCTTCTAAACTTTCACTTTCTCATGGAATCTGGCACACATTTTTTATGAGATCCACTACATTTGCAGGGATATTCACGTCTTATGGAGGCATATCTGGAGGAAGGGAAACCAGGCAGCGGACACTCTAGCTAAAGATGGAGCAGCTTTAGGAGGCGCATAATTTTTTGGGATTGAAATCTTTTTGTTGGTTGCTTTGTTTTTGGCACTGTAACTACTAAAAAGATGTTTTTTGGATTCTACTCTCCCTCATCCCCCTTTTCATAAGGGTTCTGTTTGCTTTCCGTTTGTGGAACAGCAGTTCTCTCCTTCTCTCTGTACTTACTCCTCTCTATATATATAACCGCTAACATTCTCAAAAATTTGTATTTGGTAGACAAAGATCCGAAGGTTAGTACGATCAAGACAAGGGTATGGCACACTTTTTTAAGAATATTAAGAAATATCAAGGCAAGCTCTTACTGAAACACAATCCTCAAAAATGAGGCTAAGTAATATTCCTCAACAAAGGGTCATCCTAATTGATTCTGGCAGTACAGACAAATCCATAGATCCATGGGTAGCTCAACACAGCAATTATTATGTGATATATATCAATATAATAAGCTTGAGGTCATGGTGGTTGGTAGCTAAAGTTAACATGCAACGTAAATGTTCAAGGTCACAATAACCATAGACAGTCTGAAACAAATATATAGGCATCCCTCCATTACGAGTAGCTACATGATCCATGATATTCAACGGCACGAGCATTAGACCCAATCTATGGGATATCAAGCGACACAATTCACCATGTTGGGAAATAGTTACAGGGGCCAGGTTTCATGATAATTTTCTTAATGTTAGTAGTTGTTGGAAACCCCAAAATGAACGTGACTACAACCTGTCATCCACAAAAACAAAGGGAAAACACAACTTCCTAACAAATTCTCAAAGAAGTACTTGCGTTTTTTTCCATCCAATCAACCTCAGCAGTTAACCTGATGGATTTCTTAAGCAAACTAGTAGTATAACACGCATTACATGTCAATGGAGATGTACCCATATGAAGGGTCTCTATGAGCAGCCATATCCTTTGATTGACTTGTACAGGGTTCAAAAGTTTACAAGATTTCAAATAGAAGCCATCAAAGGCTTATCACCACATAAAACAACAAGTTGGGAAACACTATTTGGAAGATAGTTTTTGGAGGGACATGTTCTTTAAAACTACAACATTATCTCCAATTCAATATGAAACTTGTAGACCTATAAAATCTTTCACCTAAGTGTATGGCATCCTAAAGTCATCGAATAGAACTGTGAAACAATTGTATAAGCTGGACCTAAAGAATTCACCATGCATGTCACTCTGTCCTCTACGTCCCATGCCTCAAGAAAATTGTGATATCAAAAGATATTGCTTTGACACAACCACCACAAATGAAAGAGAACAAGGGCTGATAACTAAACTTGCAAATCGGATAAATGTTTACCAGCCAATGTCAAGGTCCAGTATGCAATGGTAAAACTCATTGCTAAACGACACAATTTGGAAAGTGTTACTAATTCTGATATAGAAGTCATGGTTTGTACGAAGGGTTTGTGGAAGTATCGTGTGTTTGTTTTAAAGTGTGAGCTAAGGTTGTAATTAAAATGCTTAGGAATGGTTTTGTTATTAGTTGTATAAGGACACATTTTTCTAATCTTGCAAGATTAAAACTAATATTTTTAGGAATAGGGTTTTCATCAGTGTGGACACATATGGTTTTCAGTTGTGGGGAGGGGTCACAGTTGCGGTGGGAATTTAAGAATAGTGTTCCAAATGGGTAGGACTATACAGAACATGGACTATGAATATGGGAGCATAATATTGAGGCAGCAAATTAGTGAGATGTACCTCTAAGTAGGACAATCCCCTCAAATTGGTTCGATGTATAATATGCTCCTAAGGCCTTGACTCTACAAGATTTTGTTATTTGCTTTCTACCACACTCATGTTATTGGATTCTCTCTCTCTCTCTCTCTGATTACGGATTTGTTCTCTGAAACGAGCTCAGCCACCATAAATAGGACACTAATATAAGCCACGAACAGGGTGCTTCCTTTTCTTCTAACAGTGATGCAAAGAATCCAACCATGAAAAAAATCATGATGATGAACCACTAAGAGAAACAAATTTCTCTTTTTCTTTTTCTTTTAGCAAGGCAAAGAAAATCTGGCTAGGGCAATTCGAACCCGCAACCTAAGGACCAGAGCTCCTAAACTCAATATATATCCAATCTACAAATAAATTTCTAGTATATAACATGTGAAATCCAACCTACCCAAAATATATGCAACATATAAATTTAAGAGATGCACTTCATACTACTGATACTAGAAGAAAAACAGACTTTCTATAAAAGAATTCCTTGCCTTAGCCTCAAAAATAAAACTACGAATAATAGCAACTTCTCAAAATAGAAAAAATTTAATTATAAAAGGAAATTGTTGTTACCATGTTTTTGCTATTCTAAATAAAAAATATGGGTGCAATACTAGCTGATTATTTTTTCTCATACTGCCACTTAAACTGGCCTCAAAAACAATTCTAGAGAGAATGTGCTTTTACATAATCCTCAAAAATAATTCTAAAGAGAGAGCTCACCGCTGAAAGCAAGGCCATAGCAGGCAACAACGCAGGTCTGGATAACAGTATTTTCTTGTCTGGTGAAAGGAGTAGTCCAAATACCCAATTGGGATACAAAACCAGTCCAGGTCTTGATCAAGAAAAAACCCAACAAACCAGCACCGACATTAAGAGAGGGAATTATCCCAACTGTGAGATTGAGTTTATGAGTAATTACACAGAAGAGACCTCCAAGAATAGCACTAACAAACAGGCCCCTGAATGTGATCTGATCTTGCCATGGCGGTATCTTCTCCACAACCTCAAATTCATCTCCAATCTTTTGAGAACCACCCAACAAAGCCTCTGAGATCTCCAATTGTGAAGGTTGGTCAGTACCCATCTCCAAAAACCAGAGGTGGGTGGCGTTGTTTAGAGAGAGAGGCTTCTATGAGTTATCTCCTGGTTAATTTTCCGAGGAGACAGACCAAAAAATTGGATCTTTGGATCCGGACTTTGAGCTGGTTTTGGATGATTCAGCGAGAGAAACCTTGTGTATGCCCTCTGAGAATGGGTGTTAAAGAGAGAGAAAGATAGGAGAGAGAATGGGGTTGTAAGAGAAAACAGAAGTGTGCTGATGTCAAAATAAGGAATGTCGAAGAGATTCCGATGAAAACAGAATGGTAGTTGGAAAAAGGCTACATGATCCACGTGATCGAGACGTCGATGATCAGTATATTCCGCCAGGATTCATATAACATTCTTGGGTTAATGGTTGGCGCAGCCCGGCCCGGCTTGTTCGACCGGGCCCACTAAGAGCTCTGTTACAAACTGTAGCCCGAGAATTGGGGCTGGGTTACAATTACGACAGGGCCAAGGCCATGACAAAGTCGATCATTTCGATTTCTTTTATTTATTTATTTTACCTTTTTTTTAAGTTGGTTCAGCCCTGCTAACGGGGTTGAGGTGGCAATAGGTCGGGTTCGGCTGGACCTGAATAGTATTTGGGTCCAAAATTTGGACCAGTAGGATTCCAACTCTACCTGTTGGCTTTCGGGTTTGGTCGTATCCATTGTCACCCTATGACTATGAGCTTTTTTTTTTTCTTTATCTTTTTTTCTGGAAACGGTTTCTATGCGGCCAGCTCGCATATTATAGAAATACGGGCTTGGCAATAAATATATTTTTAAATATAATTTAATCTTAATTTTTAGAGAATATATAATCTTTAACATGGAGATCATGAATATGATTTTTTTTCTGAAAATTAGAAATAATAATTATTAAAAAACATTTGGACCGTTAGTTACACTTTCTTTTTAGATAGACCACCTATTTGTGTCCACTATTAAGAGGATGGATGCTTTATACCACCACATATTGTAGAAATGTGGTCCAGCCTACATGAATTTTTTTTTTTTTACCATCATATACCATTCGACTGACCGTTTTTTTTTTTTGCCAATAATATTGTAAATGCTACCAATATTGTGACAATATGAACATCTAGTGCACCTAAAGACACATGATTACCATTATATACCTTATGACTATGAGTACGGGTCAGGTCTGGCTGAACCCGAATCCGAATATAAATAATATTTGGGTCCAAAATTTAAACCCATATCCTAACTTGAGGTCAGCTATACCATTGGGTCCAGGTCTAATCGGGTCCCATCCCTAGATAGGGCTAATGCCCGCGCTAGGACAGGCCTCTTAGGCCCATTGCTGCCCCTAACTTCATATTTTGTTATGGGAAGATATCAATAAAACAGTCAACCAACTACAAAAACTTGATGAGGTGGCTAAATCATCAAAATTTCAACTTATTAATTTCTTAAAGATGATTTCACTTCAGTTTGTATAGAGCTGAGGCTCTAAACAATGCCCACCTTCAAATAGCATCGAGAAGTATGGTTTCAATACCCTTCAAATAGCATCGAGAAGTATGGTTTCAATACTAGAACGTTTGTGATAGCTTTAAATTATATTTTTATTTTTAATTATAAAATTTAAGGCTTAAAAAATAGTATAGATTGAGCAGATCTATGAAGTCTTGAAAATTGACAGAAATATGCTATAAGATGTACCATTTTCAAAACTTGAAATCTATTTTTTTCTCATGTTCATGCATCTTGATGTCGAGATGATCAATTTGATGATATTTGAGCATCAAAATAACCTCTTCTAGTGAATGTTTTGAGGTTGGCATTAATTTGATTATTTAGAAGTCTATATAAACCTTTCCCGAGAGAATTTTAGTTATTCAGCCACTTCTACTTATTTGAGCTAAATGATTTAAACCCTCTTATTTGGCATGGATTTCGAACTCAGGTTTTGTTTTTTTGTTTTTTTTTTTGACAAAAATCTTGCTTTAGGTTTAGAACCCGAGCAAATATAAATATTTATGCCTTATGGTTTGAGTGATTTGTGTTAATTGGGCAAAATTATCATAATGTGCTCACTCTCTTATGTTAACTTTCAAATCTAAAACAATATTTTTCACAAAAATATATTTTAGACTTGGAACCCAAAACAAGTAGGTGTATTTAAATCATTTGGCTCAGATCACTTGAGCATGTCAAATTACCAAAGATGCCTTGGCTTGTTACAGGTACAAACTCTGAGCCATGGCAATTTGGACAATTTTTAACAAAATTCTTGAGTAAGTATTCAAATTAAAGGGTATTATTCTAAAACTAATTAAGGAGTTAATAAAACTATTGATTTAAACCACCTCATTGTTTTTTGGGTGCAGTTGGCATACGGATGCATCCGTAGCTGTAAAGGTAAGGTGCACCTTCAAATTTTATGATGGTATATAATTTTGATGTAAAATGTTCTTAGGATTATCTCAAAATCTATTTTTATATCTAATTATAAAATTTTAAATTTTAAAAATGGTTAAAATCAAGTAGATCTATAAACATACACTATTTTTGAGACTTAAAATCTTTTTATTTTTCATGGTCATACATCTCGATGTCGAGATGATCAATCAAAGGGTTTTTCAATATTAAAACTACTTTTTTTGATGGATTTTTGAGGTGCATTCGTAGGTCTACAATAAAAGGTTGCATCCTTATATAAACTTTTTCCTTAATTTTTTGGTGCCATTTGTATAAGGTGTCAACCTTAAACAATCAAATTAAGGTACACTTTCTATCTTATTCACTTAGTGTTCATAGATGTACTTGATTTGAACCATTTTTGAAGTTCAAGATTTTATAATTGGTGATGCAAATAGATTCTCAAGCCATCCTAAGAATTTTTTATACCAAAATTATATTTATGATAAAATTTGGATGTGGGCCTGAATTTGATTGTTTACTGCTGCGACCTTATACAAACCACACCCTTCTTGTATTGATACTTTGAGTAAGGTTTGGTGGTGTGTAATAAGCAGCATATGGAGAGAGAGAGAGAGAGAGAGAGAGAGAGAGAGAGAGAGAGAGAGAGAGAGAGAGAGAGAGAGAGAGAGAGAGAGAGAGAGAGAGAGTAGTAGTACGTAGTAGTAGTAGTACGTAGTAGTAGTAGTAGTAGTAGTAGTAGTAGTAGTAGTAGTAGTAGTAGTAGTAGTAGTAGTAGTAGT
>NW_006498507.1:4883188-4896026 GCF_000471905.2 Amborella trichopoda
AGAGAGAGAGAGAGAGCTCAGTATTACTCTACTTGGTTTCCTTGTATTGAATAATTTGATGTGAAATTTGATGTGGTGGTGAAATAATATGCAGCATATGGCGTATTAATATGCAAAGATAGGGGCACGTCTGGTTCTGGTAGCGAGGAGGGAGCGACGTCTTCGAGAAGTTGCAAAGAGAGCACGCAGCAACGGCTCACCCAAAGTGCTCGTCCTCCCTGCCGACGTACCAACACTCGATGAGTGCAAGAGATTCATTGAAGAAACAATAAACCATTTCAGTCGTTGTAAGTACTATGATTTTGTCGTGGATCATTTGCTATTGAGAGAAAGAGAGAGAGAGATCGGCCTAATTGAGTTTATATTTCGTAGTGGATCATTTGGTTAACAATGCCAGAGTGGCAATTGTCGACGTGTTTGAAGAAGTGACAAGCATAACAAATCTTCAAGAAGTTATGGGAATTAGATCATTTGATCTTTCTGTTTATTGAAAGTTGTGGTAATCAGCATCATCTTTCTCTAATATTGAAATTTCCCTGGTATTTTTTTATGACTTCCTGTGCTTTATCAACAGAACGTAAACTTTTGGGGTGCCATATATCCAACTTATTATGCAATCCCCCACCTTAGAAAAGTCCGATGAAAGACTGTGTGGTAGATGCTGCTGCTGCAGCAGGGTTTCCACTGCCAAGAATGAGTGTATATAATGTAAGTGAAAATGAGAGAGAATGAGTCTGTATAATGTATGTGAAATGAATGAGAGAGAGAGAGAGAGATGTTCAATCTCCAACCTGCTAAGAGAGAGAGAGAGAGCTGTTCATTCCGCACCCTGTTAAGAATCCTTGTTAAGATCCATGAGAGAGACCAATTCATTCTCCACCAGGTTATAACCCTGATCGAGAGACCTATTCACTCTCCGCCCTGTTATGTTAAAGGCCACAGAGAGAGAGACAGGGTCCAGCTTTTCTCTATTTTTCAATTACTACTGCAATACGCATCATGGTTTTCAGGCTAGTAAAGTAGCTGTAGTTAATTTTTATGAGACAATGAGGATGGAAATCGGGGACGAGATTGGGATTACAATCGCAACACCTGGTTGGACTGAATCAGAGATCAGCAAAGGCAATTCATGAACAGCAAAGGCATGCAGGCGGACCAAAAGACAATATATGTGAGAAAAACTACACCTAACTCACTTAACTGCTAGAGGGCCTCAAATTATCTTTTCAGTCTAATGCTCACTAAGCTTTAGTATGAAAAATTTGCTCTCTACTTCAATATTTCTCCGCAAGCTCTGCTCTAAAAGATTTCCTCTTTCTGATTCTAGAATTATTGCTAAGCATCAATGGAATCCTAACGATTTTGTTCGAGCTGGTGAAGGCTTTGGTTAGGGTCATGCCAGTTATGCACGTAGATGAATGTCCAGAAGGAATTGTGAAGAGTGCATGTCGAGGAGAGAAAAACATAACAGAGCCATTATAGGTCAGGATTTCGTTCCTCTACAGGCAGGCTTCTGGTCCCTGAGATGGTGGATTGGTCCTTTGCCCTGCTTTCTCTCACTAAACAAGGGAGAGGGAGGCAACTCCCAAGCAAGAGACTTGCAGATGATGCCAAATCAAAATAATCACAGAATGGAAAGGAGGAAAGGTGAAATCTGGGCTTGGCACACGGGGCACTGAGTAACAAAAGTTTGCTGTTGAGCCGCCTCCTATGCGACTGTTTTAATAATTTTAGCTATTATTCTATCACATATTTGCATGACTAGAGCAAGAATAAATCTCTCTCTCTCTCTCTCTCTCTCTCTCTCTCTCTCTCTTTTTTGACAAGAATAAGTTTCTCACGAAAACCAGTCAATCCAGCCCTATTTTGAAATACTGCATAATATATGCAGGTTGCTAATATGTAGATAAAGATAACCATGGTATTAAACATCCAGGCAAGCACAAATTCACTAGATGTATGCATATGAAGCACTCATGAGCTGCCTAAATATGCATGTAGATTAGCTTAGGCTGTTGCGGAAGTTAATGCATCCATGACACTTATTTACATTGACGTTCATGTTCATGCACATGCATCCAAGCTTACGCATGCTCCCACATAAATTATGCTCATGAAAAACTAGAACACTATGTGGATGAAAAGAGAGCAACCTGCAGTTCTGTCTTGAAGATAATAGAACCAGAGAAGCATCATACATAATTATGTACAATGCCTGTATGACGAATCCTAATCATCATGCAGAGCGCAGCCCATCTGACCATTCATTCAGCTACTTGTAGAAGGCCCAAAGGACATACATATAGGAGGATTAATCTTGAAAATTGAAAGCACGGCTGAAGGAATGGACCAAATGCCGTCTCCACATATCAAACCTGATGCAACTGCCCCTGCATATGCCTCTGCCTCCTCCTCATTGATCCTCTCCCAAACATATAAAATCACCGTCCCCACAAACATATCGATTGCAAAATACGCCCCAATATAAAAGGGTATACCCATTACCATTGGAATTGGGATATAATTAGCCACTCCTTTAGGCAACACATCCCTCAAGAGGTTAATGACCAAAGCTGCAGCAAAGAATCCACAGCACATCTCCAAGCAATACTTGGGCAAAGAAGAGAAGCCCTCAACACCCAATATAGCCATCTCCCTAAATATAACCGCATATGGAGCCTTGTATGGACCATCAGGAGAGCCTATATCAAAGGCATTCCAAAACATCCAAAAGGAGAGAGGGGCCAAGACACAACCCATAGCGGTTCCAATCAATTGGCTAACAAACATAGACCGAGGAGACGAATATGTGAGATAACCAGTCTTGAAGTCTTGCATAAGGTCAGCAGCTGTGGAAACAATAGACATCATGACCCCACATGCAGCTAAGCCGGCAAGGACCCCACCATTTGGGCCTACCCAAGAGGCAAATATGAATAGACCAAGATTTCCATAAGTGGAGGCAAGGTTCCAGTCAGTCAGGCCACATCCATAAGAGTTGCAAAAGGCAAAGCATGGGGCAGCAATATAACAGAAGAGGACCAGATACCATTTGAGAGGGGGGAATATGCGGGGAATAGCGGCCATGGATATTGCAGCAAGGCCTATGTATCCTGAGGCAGCAATCCATGAGGGTATTTTGTCCCTGAGGAATGTTTCATCCCTTCTTCTCTCCTCGAGAATTACTTTTGAAACTTCACTGTCTGTTAAAATTGCGAAAGTCATGTTATAAACTTGACAATTTGAGATCTCTTTTATGACAAACCATAAAACCAATATTTGAAGAAAAATTAGGTACTTGATTTGTATTGGTGCCTATGATCTGAATGGAGAGCAATGGGTACAGTATTATGGGATGTAAATAGAGTCCAAAAAAAGGCAGTGGAAACTCATTAAAAAAAGGGAAATTTATCAAAGTACTTATAAGAGATTGGTTATTTGACAATTCTATTCCAACTTGAAATAAAGGGTTCTTTTATGGGTATTTTGAAATAAAACCAAAAGATGTTAGTAAGATGTTAAATAGTTCATCTCTTATGGGCATTGTGATAAATTTTCCTTAAAAAAATGGTTTAAAGGAACTGATTTTACTGAAATTAGGAAACTCATTTCTTACACACAAAAAATCAACCTGCATATGGGATGTAAATAGAGTCCACAAAAAGGCAGTGGAAACTCATTAAAAAAAGGGAAATTTATCAAAGTACTTATAAGAGATTGGTTATTTGACAATTCTATTCCAACTTGAAATAAAGGGTTCTTTTATAGGTATTTTGAAATAAAACCAAAAGATGTTAGTAAGATGTTAAATAGTTCATCTCTTATGGGCATTGTGATAAATTTTCCTTAAAAAAATGGTTTAAAGGAACTGACTTTACTGAAATTAGGAAACTCATTTCTTACACACAAAAAATGAACCTGCATATGCATCAGTACTTTTTCTCAAGTTGCTAGCAATGAAAATTTGTGGAAATAAGTGGAATATTTTCAGTACGGTCACCTCGAAAATTGTTGATCAGTGGAATCTTGCTCTGCTTTGAGCGTTGAGCACATAATTCCCTGACTGTTACAACTACAATCTTGATCAAGTTGTAAAGCCCATCTCCAACGATAAGAGCGATTGCTATAAAGACCTGCAAATAGTATTAAGGATGAGTAGCACTTCGTCTATTCAGTAACAAATGGTATTATGGAAAACATACTCTTTTTCACAAGTCTAGACAGCATGGGGAAGTGTAATGATGGGCTTCACCATGAAACTAGTCCAGATGGTTCCATGTTCACTAATATTCAATAAGCTGCATTGGACCATAATAAAATTATTTCATTGGTGATATGACTAAATTTCTATTCCTCTATGTTTCATGGCTACATGTTTCAGCCGTTGCCTTGTTATATATTTGTCTTCCATAACAGACCTTGAGATTCCTCTAATCTGGTAGGTTATGGTCATATTCTTTTGCACTAGATATTTTTTTAGGTGAGACAGGGCTACCAATTTCAAGATCATTTAATAAACAAACTCCCCTTGTTTACCTATTAAAAATAAATATATAAATAAATAAACTCCCCTTCTTCTAGAAACCCAACTCTTCTTAGATAATGCATCCTAGTTTTCTCCTTTAAGCCTTTCTTTTGTTAAAATGAAAAATTAGTCATCAAGAATCCTGGAAATTGCACTTGACTTAATGCCAGTAAAGTAGACCCACTTGTTTACAGCATACCTTATATCCAAAGAGACCTTGAAAGTCATTGTTACCAAGATTTGCTGGATACCAATCACCAGCACGTTGTGAAATAAATGGCCATAAAAAACCCCATGATACAATTGCCCCGAACAGCACTGAACAATTGACTATATGTGGGCAGATAAGACCACACCCGATATACGTTGGGCTGAAGTCAAAATAAAATCTGCATGGACGAAAGAGACCACAACATATATCCAAACATGTGGCCAATTTGAGAGGTTTCTTTGATGCTTAAGCTAGAAAAAACAGCAAAAGAAAAAATATCCCCAGCTTCTCTTGGGGACAAACACTATAATCCAATAAACTAGGTAAGAACAAAGTCCAATGGGGTCATGAACAACCCATTGAAGGATGGATGGAAATGGAGAGAGAGTGAGAGTTACCAGGATAAGATGTGACCCCAAAGGTCCATCACCGCCCAGTGATGATCCCATTGCAGAATGTAATACCATAGTCCATTGGATTACCATTATAATATGAGATTCTCACATTCTTACGTGTTTTTTAATGCTTCCAGCCCAAGACTGGGAAAGTTATCAAAGCCACATGAGTCTCCAATACCACTGAAGAACCACTTAAAAAAACTCCAGAACAAGCTAATGCTTAAATATTTGCCAAGGGAGCGAACTTGATTCCTGCAACTCAAGGAGGAGAAAACTTCACATAGAATTCATTAAGTGAAATACAACATCAAGCCATTTCTAGACGATAACTAGAGAAGTGAACAAAGAAACTTAAAACCATGAAGAATACCACATGTCACTAAAATAAATTCAGTGCCCAATATGTCACTAAAATAAATTCAGTTCCTAAGTTGATATTATTCTAGTCCAGATATCAAGCCTTTACATTACAATAACAATGATCCCAACAAATTACGGGAAGAAATCCTTTCCTCAAAGACTTCAAGGATCATACTCAATATTACAACAGTTCATGCTATCAAATCAATGACAAGACCATCACATGCATTACATAGTTCTTTTTTATCAACCATAAATATTGTTGTCCTTGGCCTACCAAGACTAAATTGGTGGAGCTCAGTCACCGACAAGGTCGATAGTAGGTTGGCTGGGTGGAAAGGGAGATTCCTCTCTCCAGCTGGTAGATTGACCCTCATATAGGCTACTTTAGCCAGTATTCCTCTTTTTGTCATGTCCCTCTTCCATATGCCTACACCAGTTCAAGCCAGATTGGAGAAGCTCATGAGAAATTTCTTATGGTCGAGTGAGGGAGGCCATAAATTTCATCTTATTTCTTGGGCCTGGGTTTGCACCCTCAAGGCTCAATGACGTCTTGGTATCAGAAATCTCATATCCACAAATCTAGCTCTTCTTGGAAAATGGTGGTGGCGTCTTCCACTCAGCCAAATCATCTTTGGAGAGGAGTTGTATTCCATAAATACTGTCGAGACCACGCACAGCTACCTTCCTGTAGAACCAGTGGCCAGTTATCAGGCTTCTGGAGGTCTCTTCTACATTGCTGCTGCCTTTTCTCAGAGAAGGTGCGCTTCCGCCTGAGAATTGGTAATAGAGTCTCTTCTGGTTAGACACTTGGGTAGGCAAATCCGCACTAAAGGACGTGTTCCATTCTCTCTTCAGAATTGCAGTTGATACCCTAGCCAAGGTAGCAAACAGATTTACTACTCTTGGGTCCTCGAGATCGTGGAACCCAAATTTCAGAAGACCACTCACCGAGGACGAGATTAGTGCCTTCTCGGTTTTTTCATCCACACTTGCACAAATCTTCATCCTGCTGTTTCGGAAGGGTAAGATCATATGGACACCCAATGCTTCTGGGGTTTTCTCTGTAGCCTCCTTTTATCAAGCTATCTACCTGACATCAATTTCCTTTACTGCCTCTCCCTCCATTGCTGCCAAAGCATGGTTCCCCTCAATTCCAAGATCCAGTTCTTTAATTGGGTCACCCCTCACAAAAGGGCCCTCACTCTAGACCATCTTCAAAGGAGAGGAATTCCCTACCCAATAGATGTGCGTTGTGTTTGAAGGCTGAAGAGACCAATGCCCATCTATTCAATCACTGAGATTTTGTTTTTTCTCTTTGGTCCTATGTACTCAATCTTTTTAATTGGACCTGGGTTACCCCTCAGTCCATTCCCCAACTTTTCTCATCCTGTCTTGGACTAATTCCAGCTATTTCCTGTGGAGAACATCGATTGCAGCCATCGTATGGACCATATGGCTCGAAAGTAATAGTCGTATTTTCTGGGGGAAGAAGGCCTCTATTCCCACTATGCTTGACAAAGTTCACACCCTTGTGTCATTTTCGACTAAGAACCACAACACTCTCAGAAGCTTCTCCTTCACTGCCCAAGTTGGGCACCTAAAGCTTAACTTTAATGCGTGCTCCGTTGGCAACCCTGACCCCTCCGGCATTGGAGGCATTTACAGAAACACCGAAGGCTCCACCATCCTTTCATACTCTTCACCGATTGGCTCATCAGATTCTACAAATACGGAGGCTCTGGCTTTGCTTGAAGGCCTTCGAAGATTCAACACAAGCTGGAACACACACCTGGTAGCTGAAGGAGACTCAAAAATTGTAATCACCTGGGCTTCTGGTCTTGCTCCCTGCCCATGAAGACTTGAGCCTATTTTCAACAAAATAGCTCTCATCTGCAGCTCCTTAAGCATCACTTGGAGACACATCTTTAGGGAAGGAAATGCTGCTACCGACACCCTATCTAGGGATGGCGCAAGCCTTAACAATCCTCGGGCCACTTAGCAGACATCCAAGATTTTTCCTCTCTTTTAAATTTGTGTCAAAGTAGAGTTTTTTTGCTTTTATTTATTAAACCCATGGGGGTTTTTGTATAGGGCACCTGCCAAGCAGGTATGCCCAATCATGGACATGTGTTACACACACACGAGCTACTCTGTAATCCCTTTACTTATTAACACAACAGTTAGCATTCTAAAAAAAAACTTAACGTTAATCTATTTTCAAGGTTAGTTTCTGTTGCATTGATCACTAGTATATGCTCCAGATAAAGGCCTTACTAAACTTAATGTTAATCTATTTTCAAGGTTAGTTTCTGTTGCATTGATCACTAGTATATGCTCCAGATAAAGGCCTTACTCATACCATTTTCGACAAGGGCCTTCTAAATATCATTGAATACCCATAGCACTGAAACACTCACCAAGCATCCCAGAGAGCAAGAATGATTTTCCACAAATAAATCCACCACCAACTAAGAAAGATCTCAAAACCAATATGAACAATTTCCCAATTTCGGGCAATATATGACACTATATTTTATTTTGAAAGAATAATAGTGCATTTGGAAATTGTGAAAAAAATTATTTGGGCAGATCTTTTGAAGACAGAAATTGAAATGTTGTCTTTACAAAATAGTTACTAAGAAAAGATTTGTCATTATTTGACCATTTGTCTTTTAGAGCCATAAATGTCTTAATCATATTTGTTGTGATGTTCATGAATGGTTCAGAATATTACAACAATTTCCATCTTTGGACTGTTGGAGATGGGATCACTTCAGTAATTTTTACAAGTATTCTTTTTTCACTAATTGGTACTATTATAGATACGTCATGGTACGGGATTATTTTGACTACAAGATCAAATCAAATAATAGAGCATGACCTTACAAGTAAAGTGCAACAAATTGGGATTCATTTATCAACTGATTTTTTTCTTCCATTTAAACTCATTTCTATAATTCTTTTAGTTTCCTTAGTAGAGGCAATTGCTATGGCTAGTGCAGAATTAAAAAAAAATTAATTGGAAGTGCCAATTCAGTCAAATATCAAATGAAATATGAATATGAATATGAATACCAGAGTAAATTAATAAGTTTAATCAAAATTCTGAATTTTGTTTTCAAACATTTAAAAGGGAATTTTAATATTAATTTCCTATGCACATCCGCTCACATATATCTCCATACCACATGTGCATTACACTTCAAAACAATCAAGAATGGATACTTGTAGAAATATACAAACTAGAAAAGTATTTTTATCTTGATCAATAATTTCATTATAGATTTCTCCAATTTTGGTTCATTGAAAACAAAACAAGATAAACTTGAGTGTAGATAAACTTGAGTACATCAATTAAAATAAATCAATTGTATACAAAGGAAAAAAAATTTATTTCAACAGAAAACTCAATTTTCCAGAAAAAGGGGCACGACTCCAACTGGAAAAGTTCTACAACAAAATAATTACCTTGCAAGTTCAGCACCAGAACTTGTATGAAAGCTATTTATCAACGTAGCTGTGGCTGTACCGCTAGGATATGTGAGCTTGTAGTCAATTACCATTACCTTTATAGACACACAATAAAGAAAGAAAACCTATTAGTGCAAATTATTCTTTTTTTTTTTAACATATTAGTGCAAATTATTCTTATTACTGATTTCTTTTACAAACTTCAACAGCTTTGAAATTGCTTTCCAAAAGAAGTAGCTGATCATCACCTCTTTTTAGAAAATGAACACTGTACCATCTAGTTTTACATGGATGTTTGAAGAGAAACTGGATTTTAATCACAGTATTGGAAAAGAGACTGCATATGTCCGGGCTTTTATTTTGCACTTATAGGACTTGATGGTTAGAAGAAAAAACCGTTGGGTGGAAATGAGGTTTAGAGCTTCTAAAAGTGAGTATATGCCACAAATGATAGAAATTTTTGGTCGATATATTTGGTTGGAAAGCTAAAACAGTAAGAAATAATACCTAATTCCTCTCAACATTGAGGTGGCTTTAAATAGTATGTATACTGCTGAGAAAGTGGCCATCAGGTCAGTACATTTTCTCTCCCTGAGAGAGAGAGAGAGAGAGAGAGAGAGAGAGAGAGAGAGAGAGAGAGAGAAGAGAGGTCACTAAAACAAAAAAACAAAAAAAAAATCTCACAAGAAAGCCTAACACTATCCTGCTGGATTCAAATCTTAATGTGCAGAGGGAGGGAGGGAGAGAGAGATCTCACAAAAAGCCCATCACTGTCCTGCTAGATTTAAATCTCATGGTGCAGGGGAACGTATACTAAAATCCAATGGACTATGGAAAAGCATAATCCATCTGGGTCATCACCATTCAATGACATGGACAGTGATGGTAAGAGAGTGTGACCTGCTGTTGGATTTGTGAAACTTGATATGGTGGTCCACCCTCTCCCTATCACCATCCATCATTTCAATCGACAGCAATGAACCGACTATGCTTTCCTCTTTCCTGTAAAAGAATATTTTGCTTATGGGATAGTTTACTTAGAGCACATACCTTCCTGAGTGCCACAAGACTGAACAAGCCAAGAAAACTAACAACAAACATGAACCCAATCATCCACCCCAATGATGGATTTTTCACATCTTCTTGCCTATTACCCAGATAATCAGCTCCAAGAAGTTCATATGTCCTCTGATCCAAGGCTAGCAAATATGACCCAAAGCCTCCTGTTGTAGAGATAACAAAGCATTAGTCAAAACCACAATAACTTTAAAGCCTACTAATCATAATCTCTGGAACATAATATAATTAATTTCCGATCTCTTAGCAAAAGATAGATTTAAATGACATATATTGCCCATAGATTTAAATGACATATATCGCCCAAATAAATATTCAAATGAACATATGGCCCAAATAAAATATATCTCATTTGCTGATTTCAGTTCCTAGCAAATACATCGAAAAGATTAGTAAACCAAAATAAGTAGCAGTTACTAGCTATATCTTAATATAGGAAAAGTATATAAAGAGACCATTTACACTATTTTTGTTCATCAAATTTCAAATCAGATGGTTGTAAGTGGACCTGTGACTAAACTCAAAGCCCAACAATAAATTTCTTGAACTTTGTGACACACCCCAAGCCATCCAATTGGACATCTAATGGCTGGGATTAATTGTGACCTCCTTGTACTAAAGATAAATGATCTCATAGTATACCATCCCCTTAATATATAACATTTTCCCAATCTCAGTTTTAAGAAAACGATCGATACAAACTTCCACGTTCCATAACCAATACAGCCATCTAGAGAGTGAATTTGATTAAAAAGTGACTTCATCTGGGCTTAATAGAATCTCCAAACTCAGATGCGTATTTTAGACCCAGTATAGTAAATAGTAAAGATTTCACTGGTAACCTCTTCTTTGTGCAGTCAAAATCCATAGCTTCAACAAAAGAATTCAGTTTAACCCCCAAGTCAAGCACTACACACAAATTGGGATTTAGGCTCTAGGATTGGTGGTTGCTGCTTTAAATTGGCAAGGCACAGCATCCAAGTTTCAAATCCCACCACCAACCAAACCCCCAAAATGGTTAATGTGTAAAAAGGGCAAATAAAAGCTTCCAAGGTTCAAAGGCCAACACCAACTTAACCCTCAAAGTAAAAGAATGATCATAATCATGGTTGTAGGGGTGAAAATTTGTATTTGGTAGACAAAGATCCAAAGGTGGAGTCGGCACATGTTTTTAAGAAAACCTTAGGAAATATCAAGGCAAGCGCTTTCTAAAACAACATCCTCAAAACATGAGGGTAAGTAATATTCCTCAACAAAGGGTCATCCTAATTGATTCTGGCAGTATAGGCAAATCCATATATCCATGGGTAGCTCAACACAGCAATTATTGTATAATATATCCATATAATAAGCGTGAGGTCACGGTGGTTGGTAGGCTAAAGTGAACATGCAAGGTAAAAATGTTCAAGGTCACAATAACCATATATATATGCATCCCTCCCTTACGAATAGCTACATGATCCATGATGGACCCAATCTAAGGGATATCAAGAGACACAATTCACCTCGTTGGGACATAGTTATTGGGCTCAGGTTTCGTGAAAATTTTCTTAATAGTAGTAGTTGTTGGAAACCGAAATGAACATGACTACAACTTGTCATCCACAAAAACAAAGGGCAAACACAACTTCCTAACAAATTCTCAAAGAAGTACTTGCATTTTTTCCCATCCAATCAATCTCAGAAGTTAACATGATGGATCTCTTTAGCAAACTAGTAGTATAACACGCATTACATGTTAATGGAGATGGTACCCATATGAAGGGTCTCTATGAGCAGCCATATCCTTTGATTGAGCCATACATCCCTAGACCAGTAGGGTCCAAAAGTTTACAAGATTTCAAATTGAAACCATCAAAGGCTTATCATCACATAAAACAACAAGTTGGGAACCACTAATTGGAAGATAGTTTTTGGAGGGACTTGTTCTTAAAACTACAACATTATCTCCAATTCAATATGAAACTTGTAGACCTGTGAAGTCTTATACGCTGGACCTAAAGAATTCACCATGCATGTCACTCTGTCCTCTATTTACCATGCCTCAAGAAAATGGTGAAAACAAAAGATAATGCTTAGACACACTCTCCACAAATGAAAGAGAATAAGAACTCATAACTAGAACTTGCAAATTAGATAAATGCTCACCAGGCAATACCAAGGTCCAGTATGCAATGGTAAAATTCATCACTAAATTACACAATTTGAAAAATTTTACTAATTCTGATATAGAAGTCATGGTTTGTGGAAGTATCATGTATTTGTTCTAAAGTGTGAGCTAAGGTTGTAATTAAAATGCCCAGGAATGGTGTTGTTATGAGAGAGATATAAGGACAAGTTTTTCCAATCTGGCAAGATTAAAACTAATATTTTTAGGAATAGGGTTTTAATCAGTGTGGACACGTATGGTTTTAAGTTGTGGGGAGGGGTCACAGTTGCGGTGGGAATTTAAGAATAGTGTTCCAAATGGGTAGGACATTACAGAACATGGACTATGAATATGGGAGCATAATATTGAGGCAGCAAATTATTGAGATGTACCTATAAATAAGACAATCCCCTCAAATTGGTTCGGTGTTCTATATGCTCCTTAGGCCTTTACTGTACAAGATTTTGTTATTTGCTTCCTACCACTCATGTTATTGGACTCTCTCTCTCTCTCTCTCTCTCTCTCTCTCTCTCTCTCTCTCTCTCTCTCTCTCTACTACTCTACGTACTACGTACTACTACTACTAACTAACTAACTAACTAACGTAACGTAACGTAACGTAACGTACGTACGTACGTACGTTA
>NW_006498507.1:4905712-4920016 GCF_000471905.2 Amborella trichopoda
CAACCATATATATATATATATATATATATAGAAAAATGAAGCCCCTATTTGAGAAACGATAAAGAAATAATATTATTAAGAAGGGAAAGCTTTTTATGTTCCCCCTACAATGTAGAAGTTCTATCCTGCCCCTACCATCCAACTGTCCATTTTTTATCAAGAGAGTTACTCACTGTTTGATCTTAGATCCAACGTCTCAAAGTATTTTATTTTTAGTTGTTTTTAATACATTTTTTCTGAATATGAAATTTGGTATGTGCCATCTTCTCATTGGGGCGCACCTATAAAAATATTAACAATAATTTTTCGATAAAAAATAATGACCAAAATACCCCTTGAAAATTTTAGGGGTATTTTGGTCATTTTATTTTATTGAAAATATTTTTTTTATATTTTTTGTTAGTGCGAGTTTAATAGAGTAATAAACATTCAAAATTTGGTGTCAAAATAGTTTATAGAAAAAAAATTAAAAATAAAATAGTGTAGAGACATGACATTGTGATTGGGGCAATCTTAGCTCTCCATTAAAAAATGGTTGGATAAAGGGGAGGATAGAACTTCTATGTTGTAGGGGAAACATATAAAGCTTTCCCTATTAAGAAACATAGGGAAATAATTAATGGTAGATTGTAGATAATTAAGAATGAGCATATAAGCCCTTTGGATTGTGGATTCATGTGTTATATGCAACCTATCTCCAAAGGGGTATGCATGGGCAAATTGGATAACCCAAGGCACCTGAACAATAATTCCAACACCCAAACAAAATACTCAAAAAAAATAATATATACAGTCTATTTGGGAAAAATATAGAAGCAAGAAAAACAAGTTAAATGGAAAATTACCAAACTACAACACTATTAAAAGTAGAAGACACATATTTATATGGTTCACTCAAAATGAACTATATGCACAGGCAAGGAACAAGAATGCATTCATTATCAATAGAGGAAATTTACAAGTTTGAAGTTTTGTAGAGATTATTTTATACAATAACAAATAAACCTTAAATAGATATTTCATCCTACATTACCTCCATCAATCGACTCTTCTCTTAGTCACTGTTGACCAAAACTGTCACCACAAAGAAATGGTGATGAAAACTAGCTCAATAAGAGGCCACAATGGTACTAATGATTGTATAAAAACCTCAATTTAAATCCCCAAACTTCTCTACCTTTTCTTCATCTTTCCTCCCTTCAAAAATGCACTTTCATGGGCTTCATAAAAGGCATTTTTCAGTGATGAAATTACCCCTCAAGAAAAGAGGAAATCTAAAATGGGGGTGAATTGCATCACCGTCCAAACAATGCATATATAGATTCTCACATTCAATATTTTAAAATCCATCGACTTCAATCTGGATGGGAATCAATCAGAATCGAACTGATTTTGGAACGGTATGTGCTCCGACGATTCCCACCAAACCAACCACCCACCCCCTCTACAAACAAAAACCCCCCTTTTATTTGTTTTTCTTTTTTTTGAAGCTTATCTAATATTTTCCTATCTTCCCTTAAATCCCCACCCCATAAATAGCTATTTTAATTTTAATTTTTTTAGTTTTAAATTTTTTTGGATCATCAATTCAAACCAATTTAGACCCAATTTGGATCACCAATCCGGCGACCCGACACTGATATATAAGCGAACGATTTTAATTTTAATTTATTTAGTTTTAAATTTTTTTGGATCATCGATTCGAACCAATTTGGACCACCAATCTGGCGACACGACACGGACATATAAGCGAACGATCCGCCCCACCAAGGGGGTTTTAAAACAGTGCTTACATATACACATGCAAACATTAAAGGGTGCAGTTCATGTATGCGTATATGAATACATGTATCCAATACACATATACATGCATAGATTGATACCAATGTTTTAAAGCTTGGTGACTCCCACTTGGACTTGCTTGAGTTAACCCACAGGATGCTGGGTGAATTTAGTCACACAGGTTTCTGAGGTTTCTGTGTTAATTTTATTAGACTCAAACCAGTCTTGTTGAGACTCAGCCGAGTGATACCAAACTCAATGCAAGCATGCACTTATTTACATCAATGTTCATGTTCATGGACAAGATGCACATGCATCCAAGTTTAGACATACACCCACATAAATCCTATATTCATGAAAAAGTAAACCCAATGTAGATGAGAAGTGAGAACAATCTGCAGTTCGGACTTGAAGATCATAAGATTCAAAAAACTGCCATACATAACTACGTGCAATGCCCATATGACCCATCCATAATCATCATACATACCCAGGCCCATATGACTATTCATTCAGCTACTTACAGAAGGCCGAAAGGACATACATATAGGAGGATTAATCTTGAAAATTGAAAACAAGGCTAAAGGGATGGACCAAATCCCGTCGCCACAGATCAAACCAGATGCAACTGGGCATGCATATGCCTCTGCATCCTTTTCATTGATCCTCTCCCAAACATACAAAATCACTGTCCCCACAAGCATATCAATCGCAAAATACGCCCCAATAGTAAAGGGTATAGCCATTGCCATAGGGATCGGGATGTACTTAGCCACTCTTTTAGGGCACACCTCCCCTACGAGGTTAATGACCAAAGCTGCAACAAAGGATCCATAGCACATCTCCAAGCAATACTTGGGAAAAGAAGAGAAGCCCTCAACACCCAATATAGCCATTCCTCTCATTATCACTGCATATGGGGCCTTGTATGGACCATCAGGTGAGCCTATATCGAAGGCATTCCAAAACATCCAAAATGTAAGAGGGGCTAAGACACAACCCCAGGCTGTTCCAATCAATTGGCTAACGAACATAGACCGAGGTGACGAATATGTAAGATAGCCAGTCTTGAAATCATTCATAAGGTCAGTAGCTGTGGAGACAATAGAAAGCATGACCCCAAATGCAGCTAAGCCACTGAGGACCCCTCCATTTGGGCCCATCCAAGAGGCAACTATGAAGAGACCCACCTTTCCATAAGTACTGCCCATATTACAGTCAGTGAGGCCACATCCATAAGAGTTGCAAAAGGCCAAGCATGGCGCAATAATATAACAGAAGAGGATCAAATACCACTTGAGAGGGGGGAATATGGTGGGAATAGCAACCATGGATATTGCCGCGAGGCCTATGTAGCCTGAGGTGGCTATCCATGAGGGTATCATGCCTTTGAGAAATGTCTCATTCCGTCCTCTCTCCTCAAGAATTGGTTTCGAGACTTCACTATCTGTTATAACTGAAAAAGTCATGTTACAAACTTGAGCAGGCAAATAAAGCTATCTTCTATGACTACCCATAAAACCAACATTGGAAGAAACTGCTTAGTTTTGCAATTTTTTGTCTTGGTGTGTGTGATCTGAATGGAGATCCAATGGGTTCAGAAAATTACAGTGCAATTTTTGTCTTGGTGTGTGTGATCTGAATGGAGATCCAATGGGTTCAGAAAATGCGCAAATAAATGGAACAATTTCAGAATAGTCACCTTGAAAAGTGTTGGTCAGAGGAATCTTGCTCTTCTTTGAGCGTTGAGCACATATTTTCTTGACTGTTATGAGTAAAATCTTGATCAAGGTATAAAGCCCATCCCCAAGGACAAGAGCAATTGTTATGAAGACCTGCCAATAATGTTTAGATCAGTAGAACTTTTTTCTATTCAATAACAAAATGGTACATGCAAAGCATACTTTATTTCACAAGTCTAGATAGCACGGGAAAATTTAACTTGGTTTCACTATGTAATTAGGCAAGGCGGTTCCATGTTTAATATATTCAGTGAGTTGCATTGGAGCCATAAGAGAATTATTTCGTTGGTGACCTGACTAAATTTCTACTCCTAAGTTTCATGGCTACATTTTCAGCCTTTACCTTGTTATGTTTTGTCTTCCCTAGCAGACCTTCAGATTCCCCTGATCCAGTAGGTTATGGTTATGTTCTTTCGTACTAGATGTTTGTTTTAGGCAAGATAATGCTTCCAGTTGCAAGATATGATACCACATCGCCACATGGTTTCCAAGATAATATTTACAAAGCTGGCAATGGTTAAGAAAAATGATGAGAGCAGCCTAATGTTAAAAATAGGACAACATTTACCGTAAGCTTTTCATATAATATATAAACTCTCCATCTTCTAGAAACCTAACTCTTCTTATTCTGAACAGATAATAGTACTTGGTTTTCTCTATTAAGCCCTTCTTTTGCTAAAATACAAAATTAGTTATCATACAAAATACCCTGAAAATTATACCCTAAGTGAATGCTAATAAAGGAGACCCACTTATATCCACGATACCTTATATCCATAGAGTCCCTTAAGGTCACTGTGATTCAGATTTGCTGGATACCAGTAACCAGCATGTTGTGAAATAAATGGCCATAGAAACCCCCACGATATTACTGCCCCAAAAAGAACAGAACAAGTAACTATATGTGGGCAGATGATACCACATCCGATATAAGTTGGATTGAAGTCAAAATAAAATCTGCATAGAGGAAAGTGACCACAACACAAATCCAAACATGTAGTCAATTTAAAAAAGCATTTCAAAGCAAAATGTATCCCAAAATCTCTTGGGGAGGTAACATCATAATCCAATGGTGCCAGCAGCGACCCATGGAAGGATGGATGGCAATGGAGTGAGAGTGACTGCTACCAGGAGATAACGTGATCCCAAATGTGGGTCCTTCCCTTCACCACCGTCCATCTAACTGGACGGTGATGATTCCACTGCACAATGTAAACCATAGTCCACTGGATTATGTTCATAATATGAGATTTTCAAAGCCTTACGTGTTTTTGAATGCTTCCAGCCCAAGACTGGGGAAGTTATCGAAGCCACAGGAGTCTTCAATACCACTGAAGAACCACTTAAAAAAAGCCCAGAGCAAGCTAATTCTGAGATATTTGCTGAGAGTGCGACCTTGATTCCTGAAACTCGAGGAGAAACTTCATATAAAATTCATGAAGTGAAACACACCATCAAGCCATTTCTATATAACAATTAGAGAAGTGAACAAAGTAAAGCTAGGAAACCACGAAGAATACCATATGTCACTAAAATAAAATCAGTACCTAAATTGATAATACTCTAGTCCAAGCATCAGGCTTCACAATATGTTCACAACAATCCCAAGAAAAAATTGACAGGAAGAGATCCTTTCTACAAAGGCTTCAAGGATTCTACTAAACAGTACAACAGTTCATGGTATCAAATCCATGCAAAGATGATCACTTGAATAACATGCTTTTGCACAAACAAAACCCCCAGCAACTAAAAAATACCTCAAAATCACACATGGAACAAAGAATGTGAACAATTTCCTTATTTTGGACAATATGGCACTATTTTATTTTAAAAGAACAATGCACTTGGAGATTGTGAAATGTATTTGTGTGTGCATCCGAGCATGTGTGCGTGCGTGCGTGTGCATGTGTGTATTTGCATGTATGTGGGTGTGTGTGAGCTAAATTTTTGAAGAAAGATGATAAAATGTTGCCCTTAAGAAATAGTGACTAAGAAATGATTTCCCATTATAGGAACAAATATCTTTCTCAATTTAATAAAATTTTGAATTTTATTTTCAAACATTTAAGAAAGGAAACTGGATTCAAAGTTTCCTAGGCACTTCCACTCTAGTTTATCTCTGTAGAGCAAGTGTATTACAATCCACAATAAAAAGAAGAAATATTTGTAGTTATACACAAACTAGAAAAGCATTGTTATCTTCATCAATAACTTTTCATTCTAGATTTCTCTGATCTTGTTCCATAGAAAGCAAAACAAGATGAACTAGAGTGTATTGATTAAACGAAATCAATTGTATCCAGAGGAGAAAGTTTCATTCCAACAGCAAACTCAAGTTTCCAAGAAGAGTAATATTCAATATAGAAAAATTCCAGAAGAAAATAATTACCTTGCAATTTCTGCACCAGAGCTTGTATGAAAACTATTTATCAACATGGCTGTGGCTGTTCCACTAGGATAAGTGAGCTTGTAGTCCAATATCATTACCTTTGGAGAGAGAAAACGGAGAAACAAACCATTTACAACACATTCATCTTATTACTGACACCATTATCAAACTCCCACACCTTTGAAACTGCATTCCAGAAGACTTCGCTGATCCTCATCATTTTCGAAAATAAACTCTTCACCATCTAGTTTTAAATGGATGTCCGAACTTTGAAGAGAGAAGGCTGAGACAGCTCTAAAAACTGGATTTTAATTGCGGTCTTCGAAAAGAGACTGCATATATCTGGGCCTTTACTTTGCACTTTCAGGTCTCGATGATCACAAGAAAAAAAAAGTTGGGTAAAGTGCAATGGCTGTGAAAATGAGCTTTAAAGCTCCTAAAAGTGAGTAGATGTGCCATAAATGAAGCAGAAATCTTTTGGGTTTCCCCAAGGACGAAGATTGATAGATTTGGTTGAAAAGCTATCGCAATCAAGTTATACCTAATTACTCCCTAGATAGAGGTGACATTGAATAGTATGTATGCTGCTGGGAAACTGGTCGTTGGTTCATTTTCACACACCCACACACGTAACGAGAGAAAGAGAGAGATCACTTTCACAATAAGGTCTAACAAATCAAGCAAGGAAAGGAATAGTGCATCGGAGTCGTCACCAATCAATGAAATGAATGGTGATGGCGAGAGAGTAGAACCTGCTGTTGGTTCTGGGTTTTGATCTGATAATCCACCCTCTCCCAATCGCCATCCATCAATTTAATTGACAGCTATAAACCCCAATGGACCATGATTTCTTGTAGAAAAATAAATTTTACAAAATTGTTTCCTTAGTGCACATACCTTCTGGAGTGGAACAACACTGAACAAGCCAAGAAAGCTAACAGAAAACAAGAATCCAATCATCCACCCCAACGATGGATTTTTTACATCTTCTTGTCTATTGCCCTGGTAATCGACTCCAATAAGTTCATATGTCCTCTGATCCATGGCTAGCATATATGACCCAAAACCCCCTGTTGAAGACATAACAAAAGAATTAATCGAAAACAAAATAAATCGAAGTTACTAATCATAACCTCAGCAAAATAATATAATACATTTCTAATCTCCATCACAAGATAGATTCAAATGAATATATGGCACAAATAAATACATCTCATTTGCCAATTTCAATTTCTAGCAAATACATTGAAAAGATTAGTCAACCGAAATGAGTAGCAGTTACTAGTTATTATCTCAAAATGTAATGCATAGACCCAGTACAGTATCAGTTAAACTGGTAAATGCTATTTCGTGCGGTCAGAAGACTTCCATGGCTTCGTCAACAGAATTCAATTTACCCGCAAGTCAAGCAGACAAGCACCAACTGGGAATCTTTATACCAGTCAAGATACATTTCCTTTCAATGAGATACAGTTTTCTTGATAATTTGGCAACTGATGCAAAATTAAAGAGAGACATAGAGAGCATGCGAGTTTCGGCATTTCTCATATTGCTTCCCTAATAATTAAACATAGAGACAGAATATGGGCTTTCATAATTCTTAAAGTATTATTCTCAAAAGAACAAGAGCATGGACTCTTTCATAATCCTCAAAAACGATTATCGAGAGAGAGAGAGGAGAGAGAGAGAGAGTTCACCAGCGGAAGCAATGCCACTGCAGGCAACAATGCAGGTCTGGATAACAGTGTTTTCTTGCTTCGTAAAAGGAGTAGTCCAAATACCCAAATGGGATAGAAAATCAGTCCATGTCTTGATGAAGAAAAAACCCAACAAACCAGCAGCTACATTAAGAGTGGGAATTATCCCAACTGTGAGATCAAGCTTAATAATAATAACACAGAAGAGAACTCCAAGAATAGCACCAACAAACAGGCTTCTGACGGTAATCTGGTCTTGCCACGGCTGTATCTCCTCAATCACCTCGATTTCATCTCTAATATTTTGAGACTCACCCAACAAAGCCTCTGAGATCTCCAATCGTCCAGTTTCTTCAGTACCCATCTCCAGAAACCAGAGGTAGGTGGCAAAGTCTAGAGAAACAGCCTCATATGACTGGTTTTCAGGTCACTTTCTACCAGGAGAGAGAGAGAGAGAGACTCAGTTTGTTTGACACTCATCTGACGCGAGAGAGATAAGAGTGAGAAAAAATGGATTTGGTTGCTTTGGTTTGACACTCATTCGACACGAGAGAGACAAGAGTGAGAAAAAATGGATTTGGTTGCTTTTGTTTGACACTCATTTGACACGAGAGAGACGGGAATCGGCGAGACCGTCCAGTTAATCGGCGAGTTATGTACGAAATTATTATTATTATTATTATTTTTTTAGTAAATCATGATAGCTTTTTTTTGTAATACTTGATCGATTTTTTTGTAATTCATGATCCAATTGATTTTTTTTTTTTATAATCCATGATTAAATTTTTTGTTTTTTTTTTTTGTAACCCATGATAGAATTTTTAGTAATCCATGATCGAACTTTTTGTAATCAATGATCGAAATGTTTGTTTTTTTTCTTGTAATCCATGATCGAATTTTTTTTTTTTGTAACCCATGATAGAATTTTTTGTAATCCATGATCGAATGTTTTGTAATACATGATCGAAATGTTTGTTTGTTTTTTGTAATCCATGATCGAAATGTTTGTTTTTTGTTTTGTAATCCATGATCGAATTTTTTGTTTTTTGTTTTTTTTGTAACCCATGATAGAGTTTTTTGTAATCCATGATTGAATTTTTTTGTAATCCATGATCGAATTGTTTTTTTCTTTTTTTGTAATCCACGATTGAATTTTTTGTTTTTTTTGTAATCCTTGATCGAATTTTATGTAATCCATGATCGAATTTTATGTAATCCATGATCGAATTTTTTGTAATCCATGATTGAATTTTTTGAAAATTTGTGATTTTTTTTTTTAATCCATGATCGAATTTTTTTTGTAATCCATGATAGAATTTTTTGAAAATTTGTGATTTTTTTTTTAATCCATGATCGAATTTTTTTTGTAATCCATGATAGAATTTTTTGAAAATTTGTGATTTTTGTGTTTTTAATCCATGATCGATTTTTTTGAAAATTTGTTATTTTTTTTTTAATCCATATTATTCAAAGAGAAAATGAGAGAGATGATGATTATGAGGCTACCCTATCCCCGTCATATTATTCATATATCGAGTCCCAACAGCAACAGTGTAGGGATGAGCACGACAGTGCAGGTAAGCATGAATGATGGACAATCTTCGGGGATTTTAGATTGGGACACAACAAAACACTAACACTCAGGGAGTTGAGAATAGTCAGACGCCTGCTAATATCGATGATTCATTTTTAGATCGAATCAATGAATTGTTAAACAAATTCAATCAATGGCACCAGCGTGACCAAGAAGAACAATAATGTCGTCTATCATTTTATTTTTACATCATATGTTACTAATTTTATGCTTTATTGTAGTCCATGTATGTTGATATACTTATTCCATGATAATTCTATGTTTATCGTTTTGTGTGATGTAAATTAAATGCTGAATGGCGGTTCATACAGGGAAAGAACATATCAATATTCGCATATTCATTCAAAAACATGAAAATTCTTAATGGAGTACCCTCATTTTTTATTGAATTATTAAAAAACAATATTTTTAAAAGAATTTTAATAATTTTTTTGGATTTTTTTTAAGCTTTATTCTGATCGATTCACCCGATTCCCGATCCGGATCGGTTTTTTGGAAGCCCGATCCGGGTCACCGATCCGTTTTTTAAACCATTGATTCGATAGTATTCTTTTTAAAGCTTTAAATTTTTTAATTAAAAATAAAATTACATTTTAAAACTATCATAAAGATTTTTAGTATTCAAACATCTATTGAAACTACCTAAAAGTGTATTTTATTTTGATTGTTTAGAGCGTTGGCCTTTAAAAAACCTTCACATCAATCATCTCGACTTGAACATTATGATTTTGAAAACAAATTAAGATTTCAAACTTTAAAAGTAGCATATATCTTAATAAATTATCTAGACGTCTATTGTGCACTAAAAATAAGTATTTATAGTATTTATAGATCCACAAAATCTGTTTTTTTTTTAGTTTTAAATTTTATTGTTAGTGTTCAAAATTGATTTTTGAAACATCTTGAAGATTTCATTACTGAAAGTGTTTTTCAGACCGATTTGACATGAAGTTTTATTTTGTTTTCATCCCCTCAACTCTCTCCTTCATTAACCACCGTGTTCTCATTGTCTATTGAATTATAGAAATATTTCCCCTTCAGGTAAAAGAAATACAATGCCTCCTTGTCTGTAATGGTTCGCCTATTATAAAAGAGCAACGTCTTCCAATAGATCTTTGAGGTGCACCTTAATTTTTCATTTTTAAAGTTGATATAAATTTTTTATTTTATTTATTTAGGAGACGCATATTAATTTTTTAATTTAAAGTTGCAACTTTATATAAAAAAAGAAAACATCAAACAACCTTAATAACAGGGGAACAAAAAAGAAAGTGAGTTTGGGGTGAACCGTGCTGCAACTATATCATCTCCAAACGGTTCGGTCCTAACTGATTCTTATCTAAATAAGCGATCAGGATAGAAAATTGTCAAGATTTAAAACACTGATGTAAACTACATGCCCTCAGGTGTATAGCATACTCAAGAAAAAACTCACCTCGCCCATAGAATTCTAGCCAAATCGGATCTGGCAATATAAGACTCACACAAAAGGGAGCATCCCATACGTGCAAGCAACCTCACGCCAAGGAAAGCCCTCTAATTGATCATCTCGATATCGAGATATATGAATATGAAAAGAAAAAATGTTTTCAGGTCCTAAAAATAGTGCATCTTACAACACATATCTAGATTGCCAATTTTCAATATTTTCATATGTTTATAGATTCACTTGATTTTAACCATTTTTAGAGTTTAAAATTTTATAATTAAAGATAAAAATACATTTTAAAATAATCCTAATAATTTTTTACACTAAAATCACAAGTTATTATAAACTTTGGAGGTGTGCTTTAATTGGATTGTTTAAGGTTGCAACCTTATAGAAACCACACCTTTTAGATAATACATGTATATATTTAATATATATAATATTTTATTTTATTTTTTTAATTTTTTAATCGGGTCCAAGTTCGATAACTTCAGGTCCAATTAGGTTTGGGTCCCATAATTTTTTTTGGGTCCAAGTTAGGCTCCAGTCGGACCTGACCCAACCCATTACCACCCCTAGTTGTATACCTTTTCTTGGACTAGATTAGCCCTAGGTTTTGTTGGATGGACCATCTAAGTCGTCGACATTTTTTGTTCATGTGCACAAATTTGAATGGGAAGTTATACGTACATGATAAATAAATTAAAAAAAAAAAAAGAAAGAAAGAAAAGAAAAAAAAAAGAAGGAAGGTAAATGTGAAAATGGCCATTACATGTAAAATATAAAGAGTTTACATAGTTGAAAATTTTCGATTTGGATTTTGAGCCTGAACATACTCCTAACCGCCCTGACCTCATTGCCTATGTAACATGATTGAGACCTTGCATCGGCCGGCTTTTAATATAGGAAATTAGGGGATGCACTTCTACATATGTATCTCGTGATGCTATCAAAGATGGATGTCAAAACGGTAGTGGTCCCACCAACATTTATAAATCAAAGGGTGTATAAAAGGTATATAACAAATAAAAAATTGTTTCACGTGGAGGGACCGCATTTCTATACTCACGGTGCCTCGGGAATAAATCATCCATCTTTAATATGGATGTAAATAGGTTTTTTATCTTAAAATAATTGAAACAATTGGTCCAAATATTTTTTAATAAAATTATTATTTCTAATTTTTAAAATTATTTATTTATTTTATATTATGATCTACATGTTAGACATAGATGTCCTTAAGAATTAGGTCGAAAAATTCATCTCAAAAACAGATTTTTAAGAGGTGACTCATTTCTATGTGGATGCACAAAAACCGTGTCCATACCAAATTGTATTTTTTATTTTGAAAAATTATTTTTTTATACGCATGTTCACCGTGGTATAAATTATCGACCCCAAAAATTTTTTAATTCAAAATTGTAAGTCATATGAATACGTGAGGTGGATTACTAATAAAAATCTTGTATTTTAGTATGTATTATTTTAATAAAATTTCTCCTATACAAGTTATCTTGGGAAAACACTTTAGAATAGCAGGAGGACTCGGTTGATATAAAAGTTAAGCACTGCGTCCAACCGAATATTTTCAGTGTGATATTTTTGGTGCATTTTATCTCAAACGCGTGATGAAGAATCTTATTTTTTACCAATGTATTTAGAAACCGCACCTTTTTTTTAAAAAAAAAAAAAAAAAATTTATATAGAGCTGGTGCTCTAAACAATCAAAGTAAAGCCGACCTCGGAAATTTTGAGATTGTTTTGATGTCCAAATATCCTCAAATTCATTATCTCGATGTCAAAATGCACGAATGTGAAAAAAAAATACATTTCAAGTTTTGAAAATAGTGCATCTTGTAACCCATTTTTAGACCATCTATTTTCAAGATTTTCAAAGATCTCAATCACAAAGATATTTTGTATTGAAACCACATTTATTGCAGATGCGCTCTACTTTGCTTGTTTAGAGCCTCTCCTCTATACAACCTGCACCTTTTATTTTAGGGAGGCATTTGGTGGGTGATGCGACTCACATGAAGATATGCGGCCCCATTTCAAAATTCATCTTTGAGATAGATTTTGGACTTAAAATATGAGAAAATTTTATATAAAGTTGTAACACTGAATTGTAGAATTAAGTTGCATCTCAAAATCATTGGAAAATGTTATTTTGATGTTGGAAAACCCTCTAATTAATCATTTCAATATCAAGATCTATGAATATATATATACAAAAAAAAAAAATTTGGGTTCCAAAAATAGTACTGCTTGCAATACATTACTTGAACCATCCATTTTCAAGATTTTCATGTGTTTATTGATCTATTTGATTTAAACCAGTTTTTAGAGTTTCAAATTTTGTAATTAGAGATGCTCTTTGAAACCAAAATTATATCTTATGATAAAATTTGGAGGTGTACTTACTTTGATTGTTAAAGGTTGCAACCTTATATAAACCACACACCCAAAATATAAGAACTTGTTAATCTCAACTTTCATGGCAATGGCAAATTTGAAATTTTAATTTTAAAGAAGGAAAAAACATATATTTTTTAATATGTTTTTCCACTATCCATTTTTTGGGTATAGTGGAAGAACCATCTTTTGACGCTCCATCTCTAAGATGGATGTCTAGATGCATGAGGAGAAGCAATGTTTGTCGATTCACCAAACCGTGTCCTTTTTATTATGTACTATTTATAAATGGGAAAAGTTTATATAACGTTGCAACCTTAAAATGTAGAATCACATATGCACCTCAAATATCTATCGGAAATGTTGTTTTAATGTTGAAAAAACCCTCTAATTGATCATCTCGACATTGAGATGTATGAATATGAAAAAAAAAGTTTTTGAGTCCCAAAAATAGTGCATCTTGAAACACAATATCTAGACCGTCCATTTTCAAGATTTTCATATATTTATAGATCTACTTGATTTTAACTATTTTTTAAATTTAAAATTTTCTAATTAGGTATGAAAATAGATTTTAAGATAATACCAAAAAACATTTATAACAAAATTACATGTTATGATAAATTTTTAATGTGTGCCTTAATTGGATTGTTTAAGGTTGCATCCTTATAGAAACTGCAGCAAAAAATAGCTATGACACAAGAATGACAATCTTATCCATGGTCCCTAGGATGCGCTTTTTATAAAGTCCATACCTTGTAGAAAAAAAAAAAAGTAAAGCCTCAGCTCGAAATTTTTGGTGTGAAACATTTTGTGCATGGTATATCCTTAAGATGGCTCTAAAATCTATTTTCACCATTGACTATGAAATTTTTACCTCAAAAAGTAATATAGATCTTGTGGATCCATAAATTCTTGAGAATGGATGGTCTAGACAATATCTTACAATAAAACCTATTTTTAGAGCATAAAATCCTAATTTTTTTCACAATCATAATGATCAAGATGATCAATTTGAAAGTTTATAATCAATTTACGTTGGAACTATAATTTACAATGTGTTTTGAGGTGAGGCTTTACTTTTGTTGCGTGAAGCCTTGGCCTTATTTTAACCTTTATCCCGGTTTTTATTTTGTAGTGTTGTTAATTTAATATTGGAAAAAAGTTATATAAGGTTTCAATCTTAAAATGTAGAATTAAAGATGCACCACAAAAATCCACGAGATAGGTTACTTTAATGTTGAAAAACCCTCTAA
>NW_006498507.1:4934961-4956903 GCF_000471905.2 Amborella trichopoda
GCTAATATTTTGTTCATTAATATATTTAATCTTATGAATTATTCTTTCCCTTACAATGCTTTTTGTATTTTAATCCAGCTGAATGATGGGAGATATATGGTACTGATGCACCTCACCTAAAGAGGATAGCAATCAAGGTGCTCTCCTAGACATGTTCTGCTACTGGCTGTGAGCGCAACCGGAGTACGTTTCAATGGTTGCACACTACTAGGAGGAATCGACTCGCTTCTGAGAAGCTTCATAAACTAGTCTACGTTCATTATAATTTAAACCTCAGAGAGCGACAAATAAGAAAGAAGCTTGAAGACTACGGGCCGATAGACTTAGACACAATATTTGTGACAGACACAGCAGACCAATGGGTAGTAGAAGAGGAAGAGCCAATGTTGCACAAGAGAGCGTTCCTTGAGGCTATTGGTGATGAAGATCTTGAAGAAAGTGATGAGCAGCATGAAAGAGGAAGCAGCTAGCCAACGTATCCACAATTCGTCGGAGATGTCGGTGATATTGCACCTAATGAGGGAGAGTGGGAAGGGGGTCTAAGAGAAAATGAGAGAGATGATGATTCTGAGGCCACCCTATCCCAGCCATATTATTCACATATCGAGTCCCAACAGCAACAATGTAGGGATGAGCATGACAGTGCAGGTGAGCATGAAGGATTGACAAGCTTCGGGGATTTTGGATTGGGAACACAACAAAACACTAAACACTCAGGGATTTGGGAATAGTCAGACGCCTGCTAATATCGATGATTCGTTTTTAGATCGAATCAATGAATTGTCAAACGAATTCAATCAATGGCACCAGCGTGACCAAGAAGAACAACAACGTCGTCTATCATTTTATTTTTAGATCGTATGTTACTAATTTTATGCTTTATTGTAGTCCATGTATGTTGATATACTTATTCTATGATAATTCTATGTTTATCCTTTTGTGTGATGTAAATTAAATGCTGAATGGCGGTTCATGTAGGGAAATAACATATCAATATTCGCATATTCATTCAAAAACATGAAAATTCTTAATGGAGTACCCTCATTTCTTATTGAATTCTTAAAAAACAATATTTATAATGAATTTTAATAAATTTTTTGGATTTTTTTGAAGCTTTATTCTGACCGATTCACCCAATTCCCTATCCGGATCGCCGATTCGCCGATCCGGATCGGTTTTTTGGGTGCCCGATCGGGGTCACCGATCCGTTTTTTAAACCATTGCTTGTATCTATTCGATGACACTCTTACAACCACCCATTTTGAAATTTAATGTACAAAAATGATTTTGACCTCTATGTACAAAAGATTAATGGTCTCTATGTTAGACAATTCCATTATTAAAAGATGCAATTTCTATGAGGCCTAGGTTTTTTTCGAAAACACCAAAAATTTCCTTGATGGCTTTAAACCCAGTTTTCAATATATGAAATTTTCAACTAAAAAATTGGCATAGATCTTGCGGTTCTGTCAGCACTTATTTTTAAGGCAAAATGGACCGTCTAAATAATGTATTACAATATAAACTACTTGTATTACAATATAAACTAGTTTACGGCTTGAAACCCTAAGTATTTTCAAAATTATAATGTTTAATGCCAAGTTGATCAATTTGAATGTTTTTCGATACTAGAATAGCAATTTCTTGTGAGTTTTGAGGTGAGGCTTTTCTTATTTTGATAGGGTTGCAACTCTTTCAAAATATTGCCCATTATTAAAAGGTAAAAAGAAAATTTCTGTTCGTACCATATTTAAATATAGTAGTAATATGTTAGTACAAATTTATAAAAATTTAAATGGGAGTATATTGGTCTAATAATTAAAACATCGGACACGTGCATTTATTTAAAAATTCCTACGACCTTTTTCCTATTTTTAAAGTTCAATATACCAAACATTGGACCACCATTTTTCTTTAAAAAAAAAATTGTAATGTAGGGAGTGTTCTAATGTTGGAAATATGGTACCACCCAATACCTCATAACTTATTTATAGTACATTGTCTGATATTGGAAGCATCAGACCAAAGTTTTTTTAACAAAAGGAAAAATAGGCGTGTTCAATCTCTCTAATATCAGATTGTCCAACAAACAACTCGCATAAATAGGCCGGTTCGATGTCTCCAACATCAGACCCATTGAAGCATCAGTTGGTAGTTAGTGGGTCTTATATTAGACCTATTTTGCTTTTTTTAAAAAAAGATTTCAGTCCGATGCCTCTAACATTGGGCTACATATTTTAAAAAAGAAAAAAGTTCATGTAAGGTTGCAACCTTAAAATGTAGAATTAAAGATGAGCCTAAAAAATCCATCGAAAAAGGTTGTTTTAATGTTGAAAAACCCTCTAATTGATCATCTCGACATTAATAACAAAAAAAAAAAACAAAAGAAAGATTTTGAATCCCATAAATAGTGTATCTTGCAACACATTAGACCATCCATTTTCAAGATTTTCATATGTTTATTGATCTACTCGATTTTCACTATTTTTGGAGTTTAAAATTTTATAATTAAAAAAAAATAGATTTTCTCATAATTCTAAAAACAAATTACACCAAAATTACAGGTACGCCGTAATTGGATTGTTAAAGCTTGCAACATTATAGAAACCATACATTTTAAAAAATTATGAGATATTGGATAGTCAATAAAAAATGTATTATATTAAACGGCTCCCTGCCCTTCAAAAAAATAAAAAAAAAGTGGTATGATATAGGCAAAATAGAAACTACAAAGGGCGTGGGGTATTTTTAAATAAATGTACAGGCGTAATGGTTTAAATATTGAACCGGTATACCTGCCGTTAAAATGTTTTATATATGACGATGTCATTACAAATCCTCCGAGTAAACTCTGCGAAATCCATTGAGAATTCTGCAAAACTTTTCCATAGGTGAGATTGGAATTGGACCTCTCCTTCATCAACTGAGAAAACTCGGCAAAATCCACTGAAAAATTCTGCAAAACTTGTCCATAGGAGAGATTGGAATTCATCAACAATGGAAGCCTTCAAAAAATACTCTCCCTTCGTCGTCCACACAGACGGCACTGTCGAGCGCATCAAAGACACCGAAATCTTGCAGCCCTCTCCCTTCTCCGACGCCGGAGTCACCTCCAAAGATGTCGACATCTCTCCCAATGTATCTGTCCGCCTCTACATCCCTCACTCGGCCCTTTCCTCTACCACAAAACTCACAACTCTAGTCTACTTCCATGGAGGAGGTTTTGTCGCAGAGTCGCCCTTCTCCCCAATCTTCCACACCTACCAGGACGCACTCTCCGCAAAGGCAGGGGCAATCATCATCTCTGTGAATTACCGTCTCGCCCCCGAGCACCCGCTCCCAGCTGCCTATGACGATTCGTGGGAGGCTGTCGAGTGGACTGTCGGTCTGTCTGACGAGTGGCTGAGGGACCATGCCGACCTAGACCGCCTGTTCTTAGCTGGGGACAGCGCCGGGGGCAATATCGTGCATCAGATGGGGATGAGGGCAGGCAAACCCGCATCGAAGGTGAGATTGCGTGGGTTAGTATTAGTGCATCCATTTTTCTGGGGACCAAACTTGGGTGACACAGAGAAAGAACACAAAGAGCTGGTGGAGAGGATGTGGAAGATGGCTAGCCCCCCAGTTGTTGGTATTATGCAGTGTCACTGGGTTAATTGGCAGGCGGAGGACGCGACGCCATTGTCAAAGCTCGGCTGTCGGCAGGTGATGGTATGTGTCGCAGAGCTGGATTTTTTGAAGAAGAAGGGAAGGGAGTATTATGAGGCATTGAAGGAGATCGGGTGGGAGGGGAGGGTGCAGTTTGTGGAGACTGAAGGGGAGGGTCATGGGTTTCACTTGATTAAGCCCGACTGTGAGAAGGCCCGGGTGTTCATGGATCAGCTCGTCTCCTTCCTTAATCACGTCTAGCTAGGTGTTACCCATCTTTTTTTCTCTACTGGTTTCTTTCTTTTCAAGTTTGCCTGCACACACTCTCTCTAAATTAGACCTCTAATGGGTTTGTTTCTTGTTCAAGTTTGCCTATTCTCTCTCCATATGTATATGTAGAATTTTCAGTAAAAGAAATAGAGTGACAAGAGAACGAATAGGAATTAACAAAACTTATACGTAGTTCATTTATAGCAGCAAGATATTAAGTTTCTAAAGTTATTTCACTTCTCTCTCTCAATTAGATCTTTACTGGGTCGGTTTCTTTTTCAAGTTTGCGTACTCCTCTCAGCATATATTGTTGGAATATGTGGGAACAGATGGATCCTTAAATTTCCAGGATTAGGGGCAGTGTCGTGAGACTGAAGTTCACAAAGATCAGGCTTTTACCAGAATTATGAGAACTCTATAAATTTCTGTATACCTCTGCCATGAAACTCTTTTTAAAGAGGGATGGAGGAGACTATTCTCTAACATTCGGCTTCCTCTTGAAAGCTCTAAGAAAATGTGGTCCTGTAATCCTACGAAGTGGGTGGTTACTTTCTAGCTGTTAGATAATGACACTTTATCTCTCTAAGAAACCTCCATATTTTAATGGTAAGCATTAAATTATAAGAGATAAAAAAATTGCACGTTTAAAGGCCTCAAGGCTACACACTCGTACTAATATCTTCCACTTGGCTATGAGGACAAGATATATTGAACTATCATAAAGTCTTTATCACTTAATGAATTTAATATTTATGAGCATATTTTATCATGGGGCTTTTCACGCAAATATGGTTATATATCTCATAACAAAAAATATCCAAAGTCATGTCATGGTTTTTCATGCTAATGCGGTTTTTCATCTCATGACCAAGACATCAAAAAAATATCCCATTTGGGAGTTCCTGACTTAAATATTTTTAAGTCTCATCAAAGCTACATGCTTTGTTAATATTTCTGCACTCAATCCCTTTGTTAAAGTGTCTGCAATCCTATCCGGAGATGGCAAATAATTTACAATTATTTCATTCTTTCCAATAATATCATAAATATAATGATAATCAATTTCAATGTACTTACCCTTGGAACTATAAGCTCTATTTTTAATTGTTGAAATTACAGCCTGATTATCACAAAAAAATTTAACAGGTCCATCGGCGATATTTAGCTTCAAATCATTTATGAAGCGTTTAATCCTGACGACATAAGTTGTAGCAACACTACAAGTAATATACTCGGCTCCATAGTACACTGAGCTACACAACCTTGTTTCTTACTAGACCAAGAAACACATCCACCTCCAAAAAGGAATACAATTCCTGATATTGATTTTCTATCATCTAGGTCTCCTACAAAATCTGCATCAGAGTACCCAGTAACCTCTAAGTTGTCAGCTTGGAAGCACAACTTGTAATTTTTAATTTTCTGAATATATATGAGTATCTTTTTTACAACTTGCCAATGAGTTGTCCTATGATTACTCTGAAATCTATTTACAAAACCATATGCTTGACTTAAATCAGGTCTTGTACACAACATGACACAATTTATGCATCCTACAACTTGAGTATATGAAATTCTTTCCATTTCAGCTTTGATAATAGACACATTTTCTTTGATAATTTCAAGCCTTTATAAATAGTTGTATCTATAGGCTTGTAATTTTATATCTTAAATCTCTTTAAAACACTTTCTAAATAATTTTCTTGAGATAAATATAAAAGTCTTGAACTTCTATCTCTTGGTATTTTAATGCCTAGTACATATGAGGCTTTTCCCATATCTTTCATCTCAAAATGGGAACTTAGTCATGATTTAGTATGGTCAATCTTGCCAATATCATTACCGGTTATCAAAATATCATCCGCATATAGTGACAATATAACAAAATTGCTCGTACTATTCCAGACATATACACAATGGTCTAACCTATTGGCTATATAACTAATTTCAGTGATTGCATTATGAAAAATAAAATACCATTGCCTAGAAGATTGTTTTAAACCATATAAAGATTTCTTAAGTTTATATACTTTGTCTTCTTGGCTTTTAATTACATATCTTTCTGGTTGTTTCATGTATATATCTTCTTTTAATTCTCCATTTAAGAAAGCTATTTTGACATCCATCTGAAATAATTTTAGATCATAATATGCAACAAATGTAAGAATGATCCTAATAGATGAAAATTTGGCTACTGGAGAATAAGTTTCTACATAATCTATACCCTCCCTTACCCATTTGCAACCGATGGCTTTTCTAACTTTAGAGAGGTCAACCAACTCCCAAACTTAATTTCTTTTAATAGAATCAAGTTCATCATCCATGGCTTGAGTCCACTCGGCTGAGTCATGTGAACTAATAGTTTCACTAAAGCTTCGAGGTTCAACTATTGTATCCTCATTCATTGAAGAGTAATTATCTTCATTTATAAATACATAAAATTCTTCTAAAGTCATAGGTAGGGCTTTAGTTCTTTTAGGCCTATCTGGTATACTTTATTCAATTGAATCATTCTCACCAAATATAGAGGGAGTCTGAGAAACCAGGTCTTCCAGACCCTTATCTATATCAATTTCATGTAAGTCAATAGGCTTATTTAAAATATTTTTATCATATATATTTTCTAAGAAATGAGCATCACGACTCTCTACTAATGGTCTAATATCATGGTTATATAATTTATACCCTTTAGAATTTTCTGAATAGCCTATAAAAGAGCATTTTATAGTTTTACTTTGTAATTTATCTCTATTTTGTGGTGGTATAAGTACATGTGCCTAAGAACCCCAAACTTTCTTTCCATAATTCATATGGGGTCAAGTCTATAGATTTTGTTGGAACATGATTAATAATATACATTGCAGTGTTGAGAGCTTCACTCCAAAAATGAGCTGATAAATTTAAATGGCTTATCATGGATCTAACCATGGCCATTAGAGTTTTATCTCTCCTATCTACTGCACAATTTTGTTGTGGTGTATATGGCATGGTTGTTTGGTGAATTATACCATACTCCTTACAAAATTTGATAAATAAGGTGAAATAATCTTCATTTCCCCTATCTGTTCGAAGAATTTTAATATGTCTAACTAATTGATTTTCTACCTCAGCTTTATATTCTTTAACATTATAATGCATCTGATTTCTTACTAATTAGGTATCCATAACGTGAATAATCGCCTATAAATGTTATGAAATATTCCATATCTCTATGTGTTTTCATATTTAATGGGCCACATATATCAGAGTGAACATTACTAAATAGTTCACTAGACTTTTTCACTTTAGGGAAAGACTTCTTAGTTAATTTACCAGAAATACATAGCTCGAATGTTTTGAACACAATTTATCCTAAATTGGGGAGCAATTCTCTTTTAACCATTTGATTCATTTTATTTTTATTTATATATCATAATATTAAGTGTTATAAATATGGATCATCCATACACATAAAAGCATCAAAAGAAGCATCAATATAACCAGAAAATGATGAACTTTTATTAATATTCAATCGGTACAAATTGTCAACTTTAGTACCGTATACCAAAGCTCTAGAATGCTTCCCAATGGTAACCCGACCAGACCTGAACCTTATTGCATAACCCTTGTCGTCTAGCTTAGGGACAAAAATCAAATTGCGCCTCATATTGGACACATATAATGTATCAATCAATAAGAGATTTGTTCCTCCTGGTACATACAACTTGAAAGTGCCAACACTTAGTACATCGCAGTAGGTATCATTTCGCATATAGATCTCTAGTTACCGACTGCAATCTTTTTCAATTCTGTGAATCTGTCATTGGTCTTCGAGACATGTCGAGTGGAGACTGAGTCGACCCACCAATTTATCAGGTCATCGATGATTCTAGGACTACACAGATCAAGTCTTTTACCTTATTTTGATTACTTCGAGTATGGTTGTTATTTTGGTTCCTATTTTTATTTTTCAGCTTAGGACAATTAAATTTGATGTGCCCAATTTCCTTACAATAAAAATAGGTCTTCTCAACCTTATTATTTTGATTTTTAAAATTTCTCCCCTTTCCCTTATATCTATTATTTTTCTGATAATTGAAAGGTTTCTTGGGGATATGAGAATATGAACTTTGAGCAAAGCGGAGCTCATTTGACTTCTTTCTCATTCTTTTATCAGCTTCAATACTGAGATGCATGGGAAGATTTAACATGGTTATCCCTTGTGCAGAATGGTTTAATACAATTACAACAGACTCCCAAGATGGAGGGCGATTGTTAATGACAATGGACAGTTGCATGCGATCAGGGATTGAATTCCCAACTGTAGCAAGGTCCTTTGCGAGTACTGTCATTTTATTGACATGCCTGGTCACTTAGTCTGTTTCTTTCATTCTGTAAGAATTGTATTTTTTTAACAACAATTGTACATGGGTCTTAGAAGTGGTTTCATACTTTTCAGATAGGGCGCTTGTCATACTTTGAGCTGTAGTGTAATCCTCAACGACTCTAATTAAATCTTCTTTCATAAAGCTCAGCATAGTAGTCCTAGCTACTTTGTCATCTTCTAACTATTTTTTAAGTCGTTTTTTGACTTGACCATTGGCATTAGGCTCTAAAACTGGTAGTTCAATATCTAGGACATAATCTACCCTATCTTGGAAAAGAATAGATCCAATTTTTCTTTTCCACATAGAAAAATTGGTCCCATTGAGTTTTTCAAGTTTGGATAGTTCTGACATGACTAGCCTATATGCCATTTTAAATTTTTAGATAATACTTAAAAGTTCAAAAACAAATTTAATTGTGTTTAAGAAAAGGTTGTCTGCTAGCTCAATCAATAAGTTTGCCGACTCTCAGTGAGCTGCAACTTCAAATAAACTTTTTCTCGAACAGTTTATGTTCACACTGTTGTGATGCAACAAAAAATTAATAAAGTAAGGCAGAACTACTTTTATGTCAAATCTTGCATAGAATAATTTTCATAAATATGTGAATATGTCTTAGCATAAGATAGAGAGTCTACAATGATATTTGATATTTTTCAACAAAAAATATGGCATTGCATAATCATAAAAAAAAAAAAAAAATCACAAAATCAAAATCATGAAATTTTCTAACTTAAAGAGACCAAAGCATAGGACAATTATGCAATGCAGTGATAATTATTATGCAAATAAAATATGTCGAAAATCCCTAAATTATAAGTCACAAAAAAAACATATGCAATTGATATGCGGGCCTTTACTCCAATAGAATTGGCGCACGCATAATAAGATTCAATAAAAAAAAAAAATATGCACTAATTTTTAGCAACAAAAAGATGGAAGAAAGATGCCAGTTACCTTGCACAGAGTAGAAAATTTTTGGGCAGTCTTTATAAATTACTATTATTATTATTGTTAATTTTATTAGAAAATAGAGAGTAGAATTATTTGCCTTATTTTCTGTTACTTGACCGTGGGCTAAGTATGTACTTTATCAGCAAGAAAATAACTACACAACGTGCTCCTACTCTAGCGAGAACCTAATATTGAGGCATAGAGAACCTAATATTGAGGGGTATGCTAAGTCAAGATAACTCTTTTGCAATAACCTCAAACTTATTTTCTCTCTTTTTTTTTTATGATTCTTCTAGTGTCTTTATCTCTTTAACTTTTCTCTACAAAAGATTAAACAGAGGACTTAACTGAGTCCGCTACGATCACGTAAGCCAAACACAATCTAGAAAGAGAAAATATGACAAAAGAATTATGGAGAGAAAATATCAGTAAAAACAAACACTGAATCGCAAATGAGGAGCAATAAATTAAGAGAGATAAATTCATAAAAAAAAAAAATTCAAATTATTAAATTTAAGGTTAGAAAAAATTTACAGCAAGATATACGTGAATGACAAACACAATATCAAAGTTATTGTAAATAGTTACTGCAAATTAAACTCAGGAAAAAATAAGATATAAAATACCAAATTTTTTTTGGGACTTATAGGTTATGAGCCCACCATGCTTCCACAACCAACTCTGATACCAATGTTGGAATATGTGGGAAGAGATGGATCCCTAAATTCCTAAAATTAGAGGTAGTGTAGTAAGATTGGCTTTTACCAGAACTTTGTAAATTTCTATGTACCTCTCTATGGTCACAAAAACCCTTTTTAAAGAATGATGGAGAAGGCCGTTCTCAAACGTTTGGCTTCCTCTTGAAATCTTTGAGAAAAGATGCCTTGTAATTTTAAGAAATGGGTGGACACTTTTTAGCCATTAAATAATGACACTTTCTCTCTATAAGAAGCCTCCATATTTTAATGATAAACATTAAATTTTAAAAGAGAAAACATTGCACGTTTAAAGGCCCTATAGGCATACACACGTACCAACATGTATCTCTTCTGTAAATTAGATGAGGTCATGGCAATGACAACTTAGGAAAGAGGAAATAGGCATATTCTCGAATGTTCTCTATACATTGGTACAATGTGCTCGTGTACAGCTTACTGTGCATCTCCTTCCTCTTCGAAACACCTAGCTATATTTATTTTTTTAGTCTCAAATTTTGTGAACCATGTACCAATTATTAGATTATTATTTTTTTAAAAAAATTGAATTTCGTGTTTCGTGGCACTTATATCTAACCATTAAAATCTTGGACAGTCCGTATTCAATTTGAGGGTTTTTTTTCTAGTATATAGAGAAATTATTTCTATTCTATGTGATTATCGTAGGTTGTAGAATTTATGTGCCCAAAAATTGAGATCTAAAAGGTATTTTAGATTTATTTTGGCTGAGGGAGTAAATAAATAGCATATTCCAATAAAAATAAATAGTTATAAAAAGTAGGGAAAATGATAAGTGCCCCAAAATGAACTTTATAAACATCTTCTCACATAATACTTTTTGCATCGTAACCTAAACCCAATCCAACCTAGTACTATTTTTTTTTAGACATCTTCCCCCAAATATTTTTAACATTATACTCTAAACCTTAATGCCATTTTTTTGAAAAAAATATCTATTTTTCCCTTATTGCTAACTTTCTTATAGCATGACACCCAATAACTAAAATATTAATTACAAACAAAAAGTCTAGTTCTTTTCTATCTTATAACCCCTTGACCTATTTGACCGTTAAATTTTAACCCCTTAACCCCTTTGACCGTCAAATTTTAACCTAGAGAAGCGCTGAAATGATACTCGGTCCAAACTCCATCTCTCTATGGACGTAAGGGAAAATCAGGTGGTTTTTGGCCTGAAATTAGGGTTTTTTAGCGGTGGAGGACGCGGAGAGGGAAGATGCAGGTGCGGTGGAATCAGTGGAAGAGGAAAGGAGAAATTAGGGCTAGGGTTTGTGGGTTGTGGAAATGGCGTCTATGAGGTAACATGATTAGGGTTAACCAGAGGGTGGGGCTTTCCATTAAGAACCAGACCAGAGGCGGGGGGAGGGAGGGGCCCCATCCATGGCGGCTATGCTTGCCGTAAGGGGCTTGGAGAAGTTGCAGAGGGAGAACGGTGAGGGGACAGATGAGGTAGAGAACGAAGAGGGCGCGAGGATAGAGAGATGAATCGAAGGAGTCCTCGGGGGTGGCCGCCATGGCTGCTCTAGTTCTGCAACTTAGATTTTAGAGAGAGAGAGGATCTGGTTATACAGCTTGGGGTTTAGAGAGAGAGGCAAGTTGAGCAGAAAGGAGAGTGCTCGTCCATTTGTTCTCTCTCTAAAAAACCTCCTCTTTCTCTCTTTACAAAAGCCAGAAGCCGTACTCTCTTTTATCAACCAAAAACAAGAAGAGATGGCGGGTAGAGGAAAGGCCATCAGATCAGGAGGCTCTAGAAAGGAGACATCTAGGAGGAGCAAAGCTGGTCTCCAATTTTCGGTGGGTCGAATTGCTCGATTTTTTAAGGCATGGAAATATGCAGCGAGGGTTGGTGCTGGTGCTCCTGTTTATCTTGGTGCTGTTCTTGAGTATCTTGCTGCGGAGGTGTTGGAACTTGCCGGAAATGCAACTCGTGATAACAAGAAGTTAATAATTGTTCCGAGGCACATCCAACTTGCAGTGAGAAACAATGAGGAGTTGAGCAGGTTGCTTGGGACTGTCACCATTGCCAATTGTGGGGTTTTGCCCAAGAAAAGAGCACCCAGCACTGGTTCGAAGGCATCGGCTGAAGAGTAGAGATAATGACGTCTCCTCTAATTTAGGATATTGCTTTTATTGTTTTTACGGTTTTGTTTTTTTGTTGGGCACCTGTACTGTACATGCCCTGTAAGAACCGATGCTTAGCCTTGTTGGGTTCTTTGGATAATCATTTGTTAATGGAATATGTGATTTTTTATTAAAAAAGAAAAGAAAAGAGAGTGCTTTCTAGAGAGAGATGCAAACTGTGCCGAATGTGGGTTTTAGAGAAGAAAGGGATGGAAACACATGCAATTGGGTCGAATCAAGGGGCATATCGAGAGAGGAATCAGGAACGGATTGAGAGAGAGAGAGAGGGGGGTAGACGTTGCAATTGTATGGGTATTTTAGTAAGAGAGAAGAAGAAAGCTATGGTTTTGGAGAGAGAAACCTGAAACTTCTGGTAAAGAAAAAACGAGGTTTAGAGAGAAGTTGAAAAAAAGATGAAATCAAGAGAGATGCAATTTGAGATAGAGATGGAGTTTTGAATAAAGTGTTATTTTAGAATTTTTTTTGGTAAAAAATTTATGGTCAAAAGAGAGGAGTCGTAAAACAGAAAAGATAGGAGACCTTTTGTTTATAAATAATATTTATAATTTTTGGATTGTAAAAGTAAAAAATAAGAGATAAAAAGATATATTTTTTTTTATTTCTTTTGTATTTATCTCTCAATTTAAAAGTCAATAAAATATAGAATAAAATGCCCTTTCCCTTTCTATCTCTATCCGCCTGCCACTCTCTGTCTTTAACTCTACCATTATTCACAAAATTGAATCGGACACGAGGTTGGAAGCATTCAATCGGCCTAACCGGTAAACCGTCCGATTCAACTGTTCTAATCGAGCTATCAAAATATTGTTGAAAATAATAAAAAAGATATAAAATAATTTATTAAAATATGAGAAAGATATAAAAAATGATTAAAATAAAACATATTCAAATAAATTAAAAATTAATAAAAAATAGATTTTAAAGAACCGATTTGTGTCTAGTGATATTTTTAAATTTTTTGAAAAATATAAGAAAATATAAAAAAATGAGTACCACCTAACCGGTTACTAGTCTAGGTGATAACCGAGGGGTTACCAGTTAAATCGCTCGATTTTCCCGGCAACAGTCTCTACCCAAACTCTCTCTCTCTCTCTCTGTGTATACGCCGCCTCTCTATCACCACCCAAATTCCTCTCCCACCAGAAATGACAAGAGGCGACGATGGGTTTAGGAAATGCCACTGGAATCTGAGACACCCAGTTCTTTAAGAGCGAGGACATCCTGACCGTCCTTTGTGCCCATACAGAGGGCCTTAGATTGAAGAGAGATGAGGCTTTGTTTTAAGAGGTATTGAAAGGAGAGAGTAAAATATACCATTTTTCTCCGGTTCTTGCGGGTCCATAGCCTTTTCAGTGATTCATCAACTGTTTCACCGATGAGAAATTGGAAATACTGGTCTACAGAGGATCGCCAAGATATTTTCAAAGCTGGTTCAATACCAATTAGATCGGGGGTTCAGAATCATCTTGAACTATGACCACATGAACAAACCTCAAGCAAAGGATGAAAACCCAAAGAGCATGGCTCTTACAATGACATTCCTCAGAGAATTGGCCTTATGATTAGGCTCCATGCCCATGGAAATTACGAAAAGAAAGCTTGTTATGGGGATTTTTTCTTATTATCTGTTTGGAATTTCTTGATGTTGGTTCTGCAGGTATCAACCAGAAAAGTAAGAAACCCTACAAAAAATGAACAAATTGAGAAGAGACCAAACTTGTTTTAAGGGTTTTGATGGATAACCAAGATTCGAAATACAACCAATGTTTTGGTATCCAAAGAGGAGAGGAAAAAAGGGAGACGAATATAATTCAGATGATACGAGCTTTGCTTTTTGGTTTTCCTATTGACACCAGAAACCAGAAGAACGAAGATTTGGTGAGATCGAATGACGATTTAGTGAGAGAAAGGAAGTTTAGGTGAGAGAAGAGCTTGTAAGAGAGAGATGGACTCCAGGCAAAGAAAGAAAGAGCCGGAGGTAGAGAGGAGTGTACAAGAGAAGGGGAAAGGGCATTTTATTCTTTATTTTCTTTACTTTTTGATCCGGATAAATACAAGATAAAACCATATTTTTCAGGATAATAGCATGGAAAAAATTTATATAAAGCCCGGGCTCTATACAATCAAATTAGAGCCTAGCCTACGTTCAAAATTTCACTAAAAAAGATTGTTTTGATGCTCAAATATCTTCAAATTGATCATCTTGACATCAAGATGCATGGGCATGAGAAAAAAATTAATTTCAAAATTTAAAAATAATACATTTTTTTACTGTCAATTTTTAAGATTGTTAAGTTTTCACAGATCTACTCGATCTATACTATTTTTAAAGCTTTAAACTTTATAATATTGAAACCACATTTGTTGATACTATTTGAATGTAGGCTCTAATTTAATTGTTTAGAGCCTAGGCTCTATAACTTTATAATATTGAAACCACATTTCTTGATACTATTTGAAGGTAGGTTCCAATTTAATTGTTTAGAGCTTAGGCTCTATACCCTATTGGAATAGAAGGTAGTCTCTAATTTAATTGTTTAGAGCTTAGGCTCTATACAAACGGCACCTTAAAAGTATTGGGGGTAGGATGTCTATAAAATTCATTTTTGGGGTATATATATATTTTTCCTTTTTGTTTTTCAAATCTGTTATTGTCAAGATTGAGTTGATCAATTTGATGCTTTTCCATGGCCCAAACAATTAATTCCGACAAGATTTGAGCCCTAGCTTAAAAAGTTTGTGGCCCAAATTCTAACCTTTTCCTAGAGTAGAACCACTAACATTTTAATGGATGATCTAGATTAAACAGTCCGCTATGGCGAATGAATGGATGCCCCTTGTATTTCATAGTGCAAACTCATTTTGGAAATGTTCAAGCCATTCATTGAGAAACTAATACGTTAAACATCAGATTAGATTAGATATTAAAGAAGCAGCTCTAGATATCCATCATCTGCAGTAAATGGAGTCAAGTTAAAGGAATATTTCTCAACATCAGTAAATACTCAACCAAAAAAACTCAAATCCATTCAATTTTCCTCTTCTTTCCTTTTTCTATGGAGAGCTCAGTGGTTTTCCATGCAAAGAAAACCATTACAATTTCCAAGTTATCAAATTAAAGGGAACAATCAAAATTTTCCTCTTTTCATTTTCTTTGTAAATACGGTGAGTACTACTCAACACCGCAAATCAAGAAATAAATTCCAAAGTTACATTAAAGATCAGAAGAAAAAATTGCTGGAGCTCTTCTACAAAAATAACAACTCTTTATTTCAATAATATTACTGGAGATACAATCAGTTTCATGACTCATGTTGGTGCTCAGCATTTAGGTCACCCCACCTCACATTATACTTAGCAGCAAGATAGTGAGCCCCAACCGGGCCACGGCTTCCATATGGGTAGAGCTCTGGTGCGATCTTCTTCTCCTCTATCTCTTTGAGCAAAGGAGTGAAGAGCTCCCATGCCGCATCGAGCTCATCACTCCTTATGAAAAGCCTTCGCTCCCCTTCAATGGCATCGAGCAATAGCCTCTCATATGCATCTGGAATCTCCTTTGAATACCTATTAAGTCCACAATCCAGTATCGCATTAGTTACAACTAGAACAAATAGAATAAAGAAAATTTACTGTCGATCAGTTATAGATTAGGTGACAAACAAATATGCCCATCCGGTATATCACTGTTAATCAGTTATAGATTAGGTAACAAACAAATATGCTCCTCAGGTGAATTTGCTTTAACCCCAGAACAAAATATCCACTCGATAATGCAACAACTTTGGGAGCCAGTCAACAAGACAAATGTGGCAAATGCAAAGGGAAAATGAAAAGATAAGGTATAAAAAAATGAAAGGTGGAGAAATTTCAAATTCCTTCATATTTGTAGGCAGTTGAAGTATCATAGCCACCACAAGATAACTCAATTCACAAATTCAAAATAAATGGAAAGATCTTAGCCACATAAAGAAGGCTCCCTCTTAAGTGGATCTCAGCCACATAAAGAAGGATCTTTCTCTCCATACATTCAATATAAAAGACATTTCAGCCACAGAGAATAGGAGCACTCTCTCTTGCCCTTCGCACCCCCTCCCAAAAACAAAGGACTCAAAACTAAGAAAATCATATTTTTACCTTGCTGCATAATGGAGATTCAAATTACTTCGATCCAATCGCATCCCAAGCCCAGGAATCTTATTATTGATCTTCAAGTAAATGGCTTCATCGGGCTGTACACGAATGACAAGCTCATTGGTCGCACGGTCTAGGTCGGTTCCAAAGCTCCGTTTGTACAGATTACCAGGTACATGCCTAAATTGCACCCTGATCTCTGCTCTGTTTTCAAAACCAATAAATGTACCACATAACATCAGAGGAATGTTTACCTGTGCTTATCCTTCAAATCTAAAATCTGCTGACATTTGGATATACATGCAAACCTTATTTGAAAAATCCACAATTATTTGGATTATGAAACTAAAATTCTGATAATGACATGTCAGTGTTTCTCCTCTATTTTTTAATACTATTTTTTAAAATTAACTTCAGCAAAAATTTGGAATGAGTTATTCAATTATGATATTCATCGAAGCCTTTTCCCAACTAATTGAAAAGTTTAATTCATTTACAGTAATGGACCTAAAACATTTCAATTACAGGAATGGACCTAAAACATTCTGAAACTTCGATTATCAACCTTGGAGCATCCTACAAACAAAAAAAATGTGAGATAGTGAAAGAAAGATCAACAGCACGTTGGATGATTGCCTAAGCCTAGCAGGTTGAAGCTCTCAGTCTCAGACTAGCAGGCCGCAAATTCCACTAGTTAGCAAGAAAAACAGAATAAATGATCAATAGAAGGCCAGTCCAGGTCAAGCTTAAGCAAGTAAAGGACAAATAATGTGTTCAATCTGACTGATCCCCAAATTGTACTCTAATCCAATGGAATATGGAAAAGCTAAGTAGGAGGGTTGCAACACCATCTAATGAAATAATAGATGGTGATGAAGAGTAGAATCCATCTTCTAGATGGTGATGAAGAGTGGAATCCATCTTCTCACACTACATCACGGTCCCCCATTTCCCATTGTCCATTAAATTATAGGAGTCTTTCCCTGTGTGGAAAAAGAAATGGAATACCTCCTTGTGTGTAATGCTTTGCCCGCTTTCATAAGGAATGGAACCCCATCCCATCTAGCATTGTCTATGAAAAGAGCAGCAGCCGCAAATGTTGGCGTGAGGCTGTTCTTCGGCACAGTCTTGTCATCAAGGTAAGATGGATACGAGATGCCCCCTTTTGTGTGGCTCTTATATTGCCCAATTACTACATCCTCAAGTTGAAGATGCCTCATTGATCGAAGAACTTTTACCTGACAAATAAATGTTTTTTGTTGTTAAAGAATGACTCCCAATTAACCACAGATTAATTAACTGACTAGTAAGAGAAAAGCAAAGGAGGGTAGTTTGAAATAAAAACCTTCAATAACTCTTTTGGGGTCTGGCCTCTTGGTTTATTTCTTTTCCACTAAGTAAATTAACCAGGGATTAAGGATTGTGAAAAACAAACCTTCCTATTCCTAAGATTCCGAATTAGGCCCCATTTTGATAGCTTGCATATCAAAGAATTAACCCCGCCTAACTTTATACTGATAATACTGAAATACTGTAGTCTTAAGCGGTCATAGTGATATCAAAGAGGTCCAACTTCTTGGGAAGTAGAGAGAGAACATTTACGAGAGTTAAGGAGGCATTTTGGGAAAAGTGGAGCTACAAAAAATTGTCTACCATGTGATAGAGGCACCCTAAGCCAGGACACCTAGTCAACCTTTCCGTAAAAAAAGAAGTGCTGAACACTTATGAATCGTAAATGGGTGTAAGAAAAAAATAGTCATATTGGTAAAGAAATGCACCCAAATGGGGCCTTAAGGTTTATTCTCTTGGATTGGAGGTTAGGTAATAAAGGAACATCAATGTCTAATGCTTGAATCCTAAATGATCCATATCATTACTGAAGACAGATTAGGTAATAAAGGAACAAAAATATCTAATGTTTGAATCCTAGCTTATCCACATGGAAAAAAACATAAAAATCACCAAAACAATAAAAATCACATTGCATCCATATCATAGCCCAGGTCAGATGCCACACAAAAGTCATGCTGGCTTAGGCATTAAAAAAGAAGAATACAAAAGGGATAATTGACGATGCAAATCAGCAAAAGTAAAATCGAAGTGCTTTATGTAACCTTTTCATTCCTTATGTCTTCTGCATCTAAACTGACAGGGGTTTCCATGGCAAACAATGCCAGTATTTGAAGCAGATGGTTTTGCATTATGTCTCTGATGATCCCATAGTTGTCAAAATACCTGCAAAGGATGTGCAAAGATAGGAGAAAATATGTCAATAACAAGAAAAACTTTTAAAAACATTTTTTTTTCCCAAGAATTGGGTCGAATGATGCTTTAGAAGATTTGTTAGCCACACTTACCCTCCTCGACCTTCAGTGCCAAAATCCTCTGAGAAGAGGAACTGTACATTCCTAATATACTGTCTGGACCATAGTGGTTCAAAAACCAGATTGGAGAAGCGAAGAACAGATAAGTTCTCCACCAGTTCCTTTCCCAAATAGTGGTCAATTCTATAGAGAAGAAGAAATATGAGTTCAGCATGCAATGCATTAATTAACATATATGATCCTGAATAGAAACAAAGATAAAACCCCTGATTCTGAAACAACAAAGAACTGATATTGAAAAACATAAGGAAATAATAAATACTAGACCTAAGGTAGCTAAGAATAAACATATCTAGACCTTTGGATTGTGTTACTATGTGTGTCATATGCACTATCTCCTAAGGGGTGTATGTATGTAAACACGTATACTTGCACACATGCATGCATGCAGAAAGGCATTCAAACACATACACACACACACTTGCACTCATGGACACAGACAGAAATGCATAATATGTGAGTTACGCAGTTATGCACATGCATGCATCAGTACACACACAAACTTGCTATTTTCTAAGGGCATCTGTGTGCAGTTTACATACAAAGATGTGTGTGCATATACGCCTAAATGTATGAAATATACATACATGTGCAAATTGCATGATTATATGGATCCATTTGTGTGTGTAGCATGCACAAATCACAATTGTCCTTCCAAAGAGTCGTTCTACCTGAAAATTTGCTCTTCTTCTAAGTATTGCTTTAGTGCTCTGGTGAGTGCTGCTGATGACCCTAAATCACGGCCAAATGGTTTCTCAACAATGACCCTCGTCCATCCATTAGCAGATGATGCTGACTGGCTAGCACATCTCACTGCATCTATAAATATACTGGGTGGAGTTGATAAATAAAACAACCGGTTTGAGAGCCTTGAAGCCTGGGAATGAAATCATTAGAGAAAGAAACCGTTTAGAGTTGAGAAAAAGGAAGCCAAGACATATTTACAGAGAATATAAAAGTCTCCCTATTAAATATAAATAAGAAGCTGACTATAGGACGAACACCCAAGAGTTCTCACAGTTTGATGGATACATTATTGCAATCTGATTTTCTCTAGCAAAAAGAAGAGAGCAACGCAAGAATGGATTTATTTCCATGAACACTCAAGTAAATCATGAATGGAGGACTGCCAAAGAGGCAATTCATGTTGCAGTTTGATTTAGGTTATATGAATCCAATACTCAGGGAATGCACTTGAGGTTCTACAATTGGACCAGAGATCCCAAGCATGAAGCACTACTAATTTTGAACACCATAACTCAAGACATTGCATACAGTGATTATTACTTAAATAATTCAAAATAATATACGCTGACATGACAAACATATCCATAAATTTCCACACTATTAATGCGTTGAAGCCACTAATCTTAGAGTACCCTTGCACATGCAATGCTTAAAGAAGTGTCCTCAAGAAGCATATTGTATCAAATGACTTGGTAAATTTACAGCTGCAGGTCCACAAAGTCTAGTGCACCATAGATGCAGTGGTATCAATGTATAGGTCAGCTTTAAAACCATGTCAGAGAGAGATATAACAGTGCAGATTTTAAATTCAAACCACATAATACTCACATTACCTCATGTTCCTTCAGTTTCTTGTCCAGGGCTGCAAAATTCTCCTCGGAATCATATTGACCTGAATGATAGAAGCATCTTTTAAGAAATTGTTCCATCTTGTCACTGCAGTTCTCCCTGGCAGAAGAGAAGCAAATTACTTCTTTCTTTCAGAAAATTAACAATCTTTTATTTGTTTCCCATACACAGCCAGGGTATGGCATGACATAAGTAGATGGGGCATCCACTGTTCATTCTCACCAATAGCAGACATCAATTATCTTAAAAACAAGTTACAGATAATCAACCATTTGGGTCAAGAATGATCTGTGGATGCCGCAGCAGTTCACTATATATAATAATCATACACAGATTATGGGGCCATATTCTTTCCCTTCCTCTTCTTTATGATCTGAGAATTGGCATTTATAGGAATGCGAGTTAAACCCCAAAGTTTGTGATTGGGACAAAGAGCTCCATCCGACAGTTAGAAACTTGAAGCCACCCTCAAGATTATTACATCACAGAGGGGACGCACATCATAAACAAATAGACAATGGAAACACCGTAGTCTAGTTGACCATCACTATCTATTGAAATGAAAGAGAAAGAAAGGGACCGAAGACAATGATTCTACTCTAACTCCATCACCATCCATCATCTCAATGGATGGTGAGTCAATGGTTCTTCCAAAGTACATTGGGTAATATTTGTGCATCAAATAAGAAGATTTGCAAGCAACAAATTAAACACACTTCTCATAAACATCAGTTCACCATTCAGTTCACAAGAAATACTGAAGAGAAAGAACTCATGCAGTGTCAAAACCCAAACAAATAGCGTTATAAAAAAACTGCCTTTTTTATTTCCTTTTTAGAATTATTCCTAGTTCACCACCACCAAAGACTGAAAAGAAAGTCATGAATTTAATGGACAAAATATTTGAAAAAAACAAAACAGATTTATAGGCTTAAGGTATAAACCCACCTTTTATCAATCCTGCAAGTAAGAGTCTTGGCAACCATGTTTCTAAGTTCGGCATCTGTCATCTTGCTACGAGCATACCCATAAACAGTGAAATGCTGTGTTCCAAACAAACAACATTCATCAAAATTTGAAGTTTTCAGTATGAAATTCTATAAGATCATTCACAAAACTGGATAATCACAAATGTAGCATCTTTACCAGCAAAACCCATTTGGAAGAAGACCTAGACAATCAGAATTTTCAAACAAAACAATAGAAAGAACTCAATATCAAGACCGACAGAAAGAGTGGTACATATATAGAGAAAGAAGAACAACCTTTGGAAGACAATCTTCGTAAAACAGAGCGAAAAGCGCTGGAAAGATCTTCTTCTTTGCAAGGTCACCAGAGGCTCCAACCACTGTTATACTAACAGTTGATTCTCTCTCCTCTTTCATTGAACCCAAATCATCAAGACCCTCTTGGGGTGGTGAAAGAGGCAACATCCCGTCCTTCATTTGCTTCAAAGGAGTTACCTTTTCAGTTGCAGCGGTTGCCAAACCTAAACCCATAAACCCAATTCAACAGAACTAAGAAAATAAACTCTCAAAAAAATAGAATAAAATAAAATAAAAATCAAAAGAGTCATATCTCAAGGAGAAAAAAGTCCCTCACGCTAGAAAGCCCGTTTGAAAAAGCCCCAAAAGGGAATGAATCATACAAAAAAACTAAAATAAAAATAAAAAGGAATATAACCCCAATAAAAGTTCTATATCTCCCTCTCTCTCTCTC
>NW_006498507.1:4956923-4977226 GCF_000471905.2 Amborella trichopoda
CCGAAAACGGAAACGTAAGTAATAACTAACTAAAACTAAAAAACTAAAAAACTAAAAAAGTAAAAAGTAAATAACTAACCTAACTAACTACTATACTCTCCTCTCTCTCTCTCTCTCTCTCTCTCTCTCTCTCTCTCTCTCTCTCTGTATAACAATTCCATCAAATTAAGCTCTCTATCTCTGTAAAAATCCAATCAAATTAAGCTCTGGTGAGATCAACCTATAAAGAAAATCTCACCTTGTTGCATAAAAACAGCATTTAAAGGAAACCCACTTGGAGATTGATCAGAAACCAGCTTCCTGTAGGTCTTTGAGCAAAAGCCCTGATAGACACTAGCAGGAGCCTCCCTATGGCGTACATGCCTTGAAGAGTAAGAGACACCAGACTGAGATGAATAGTGGGGTAAAGAAGCCGCCATGTTTGATTATGCCTATGAGAATTGATTGATAAGAGAGATGGGTATGGAGATGGAAGGGTTTGAAGGTGAAAAGTGGGCATAGGAATCACCGGTGTGTCTCCTAGAGATCCTCGAAGGGTGGCTTTTTGTTGAGAGAGAGAGTCGAAACTCAACAGAACCCGACGGGGCAAACGTCTTGTTTTTAAACACGAATGAGACGGAGAAGAGGGGGGGGGGAAGAGCAAATATGATAGGACACTGGCACAGTTTGGACTTAGAGAGAGACAGTAAATATGACACCCAGTTGGACTTAAGGAGTGAAAGATGTGAAGCGAACTTCGGTATTGTTCCATTGATCTTCCCCATTGTTTTGAGAGAGAGTGTATACTTCAGTATTTAATTCGATTATTCTTTGATGCTTTCTTAGGTAGAGGAGGCAACGGGTCGGGTATGGGTTTAGGTTCGCCTTGGACTCATATCCAAATAGTTTTCGGGTCTACCCCATCGGGTTTTGGATCTAGTCGGATCCATTGCCGTTTTCACTATAAGCATTTTTTTCTTGTACTTTTTTTTCATAATCATATACCCATATTATTGGCAATAAAGTTACAATCAGCCATTAGATTTTAAGTCGTTTGATTTGTTGTTTAATAGCTAAAGATAATTACGAGTTCTTATTGTATACAAATTTTAGTAAAGTATTTTATCTCCAACAATTTATGGGTACGGTTCGAGTCTAGATGGACTCGAATCCAAATAGTGTTTGGGGCCAAGTTTTGGACCCGATCCCGACTTGCCGTTTCCAAATGATGGACCCATACCCAGTTCCATGTCGAGTAATCGAATAGGTCCCGGGTCGGGTCTGGGACCATTGCCACCCCTATTCTTTACGTTAAGAGAGCAAGATAATTAATTAATTAAATTATTCGTTGAAGGCTTGCTATGGTTGAGCGAGAGAGACCACAAATAAATTTCCTTTTTTTCTATTAATTATGCATACAATTGAAGCTGGCGGGATTGGACTGTTTTGTCTCTTGATGGAAGAAAGAGGCAGCTCTATTTATACTGTATATGCAATTTAACCCCTGGCGAACGTTTCTTTTCATTTTTTTCCTTACAATCATATTTCCTCGAAAATACCCCCCAATCTAAAAAAAAAGAAAAATGAGACTAACCTAGTCCGCTCTCTCGTCGTGACTTTTACTCACGACTCTCTCCCCGTGCGTTTTACCCACGTGCTCTAGTAATGCGGAGATTGGCTCCAACAATGAAGACACACGCTCCAACAATGTAGATGGTTGCTCTAGCAATGAAGACACGTGATCTAGCAATGCAGAGGGTCGTTCCGACAATGAAGACACGCACTCCAGCAATGCAGAGGGTCGCTCTGGCAATGAAGATACACGCTCCAACAATGCAGAGGGTTGCTCGGTAATGAAGACACTCCCTCCAACAACGCAAGGATTGGTTTTGGTAGTACACCTTCTGGAGCCATAACGTTCCGGCGGTTGAATAGGTCGCTTCGGCAATGAAGACAAGCACTCCGACAATACAAAGACGTGCTCCGGCAGTACAAAGACACGCTCCGACAATACACCTTTTAGGGCCACATCGTTCCGGTTGAATTGATCGCTCTGGCAATACTCTACTTGAGACTGCCAATTGACTTTTTTTTTGCACGAAAGGGCATTTCCGTCTAAAAAATAACAACTTTTTACCTTGGGGGTTTTACGAGGAAAGGTGGTTGTGGGGAAAAAATTGAGAGGAAAGGTTAGTTGTGGGTAAGTTGCATAGATAGTATACTTGGTGTTTATAATTTTTTCTTTTTTTTATTTGACATCTTGTAACTCACAATTTGGATTGTTCATTTTCAAGTTTTTCCGGTCTTTATAGATTTACTAGATCAACACCTCGATTAGAACTTAAAATTTAGTGATTAGGACATAAACTATGTTTTAAGCCGGGGGTTCTGGCACTATCCACATCTTTTTGGTACAATGTGGAGGCATGTTTTACTTGGATTGTTTAAGGTTGATGCCTAGGGTTGTTAACACGTTTGCGGGCTTGGCCCTGAAGTGCAGCTTGAGAAAGTTACATACGGTTACCAAAATAGAAAGAAAAAGTTAAAAAGTTCGAATTGCAATTTCGTACTGACCATCTTTTTTTTTCACTTTTCTAGGAAAGGTAGGAGCCTCCGGCAAAAGGATCATGATTTTATGGACTAATATTCCAAAATATAAACCCTAGGTCAAATTTTTTTTGCCTAAACCAAGAGATTCTTAGGAATTACCAATTACATACTATAACCCCTTTGTGAGGACTCCTAACCTGATCTTCATATGTTCAAGTGGATTCTCCAAAAGTTAAGAAAAAACCAAAGAGTTTTCGTTTTTTTTTCTCTAAAGGGCAAACTTTATGTGCTTCCCCTACTGCACTAAACTTATATACTTCTCCTCATCCAATCGTCCATTTTGAATAGAAGGATAAGATTGTCACAATCACAATATCACATCTCTACACTATTTTATTTTTAATTTTTTTATAAACTATTTTAACACCAAAATTTGGACGTCCAATCTTCTATTAAACTCGCACTAGCAAAAAAATATAAAAACAATATTTTCAATAACATAAAATGACCAAAATACCCCTGAAAGATTCAAGGGGTATTTTGGTCATTATATTTTATCGAAAAAATTTAATATTTTTTATAGGTGCGCCCCAGTGAGAAGATGACATGCACCAAATTTTATATTTATGTAATTTGTATAAAAAAACTAAAAATAAAATACTTTGAGATGTCAGATCTAAGATCCAACGGTGAGTGGCCCTCTTGATCAAAATTGGACGGCTGGATGTTAGGGGAAGCATAGATCGTCTATGCTGTAAGGGAAATATAGAAACAAATAAGTCATTGCTTCCAGTGCACTAGATCTGAGTTGAGAAAAAGATATTTTCTCGTTAAAAAAAAAGATGCAGTTTGTATAAGGTGCCAACCTTACCAGATAATATAATCTGGGTGTTGAAAGTTATATTTCCACCTCTAACTATGAAATTTAAAGTTTTAGAATTGGTGCAAATTAAGCAGGTGTAAAAACACTTGAATTTTTCAAAAAATGGGTGGCCCATATAATGCATTCTAAGATGCACTCTTTCTAGCAATTGAAATCTTTCTTCTTTCATGTCTATACATCTCAAAGTCAAGATAATCAATTGGGGGTCTTTAAGTTACGGAATAAAATTTGCCAATGAATTTTTGAGGTGTGCTTTACTTACGAAGAAGTAAAGATGTGAAGAATAAATTTCATCTAGAGATCAACAACCTTGTTCTACAAATTAATCACCCTTTGGCCTAGATATGGAGCAAGTCCTTCTTGTTTGAAGCATTTGATGAGAATGTAATTTGTTAATATGCTCGACGCCTGGATGAACCTTACATGAGAATGCCCTTGGGCGTTGGCAATAGTATTGCCAAGACCTGTGATGATGTTGACATGAATTAGGGTAATCCGGAAAGCTAAGAGGGATCTTTTCGTGAGATGGAAAATCATTTTCCTGCCTACTTCCTCAAAAGATGATTATGCGGCATTAGAATAGTGCTTTCTTTCATTTTCCTGCCAAGAGTAGTGATTTCTTACGCTCCATAGTATCAGCCTCTTTCCTCTGAAATAAACATGACAAAGTGGTAATATCTTGGGAAAGGGCTCTGCGAAGTAGGGGTGGCAACGGGTTAGGTCGGGACTGGGTCTGACCCTCGACCCAAACTTGAAAAAATAATGTGGAAAATAATGTGGGATCCGGACCTGACGCAAAATTTAATATATATATATATATATATATATAGAAAAAGCTGGAGTTAGACCAACGGCCTATATATATGTATTTAATTATATTTAAACATATTTTATACATTGGGACCCAAAAAATATTATCAAACTGAGACCCGAATAATGCTCGGGTTCAAGATTTGGACCCAGACTTGACTTGCCGGGTCCAATTTTCGAACCCATGCCCGAACCCAAATCGGGTCTACACCTCGGGTCTCGAGTCCATTACCACCCCTACTGCGAAGAAAGAATTCCACCAAAACAAAAGTGGCCCTAGATTTGGCCTTTGCCCTGAAAAATAATATATACCAAAACTAAACTCGAGAGATGTGGTGTCCTAGTTCACGAGATGCCATATGACTTTAGAACGTCTTTGTGAATCCACACCTGGATAGCTTTTTCATGGTTTTTCAGCCTCTGTAGGTGCAGAACCGTGGAGATGTTGCACAATCAAAATTTTGACCTTGCTCCTGATGTATCAAATGTGATTCAGCTTTGCCATGGATGGGGTTTAATCCATGGTCAAATATCTTCATTTGTCGTTCAAGCCTATTGTTAATATTTACGTTTCAAAACAATAGTATTGTGGACTATATGAGTGTGTCATCAAGAGGATTACAAGTATATGTGATCACAAGATTATAGTGTACGCAAGAACACAATGAATGGAATGGTCTGGGAGGATCACTATCAGTATTCATAAGCTTTTGTTTGAGTTGGTTGTTTAGTTTTAGTATATTACAAGATCTTGAAGTTTATCCTTAATTTTATTGTACATTCTTTAAAATCTCCAACTATATATATGTATTTATTTTTTAAAATCTCTAATTCAATTTCTATCTATCTATTCCCACTAAAATCTCTAAAGATATACATATTTCAATTTTTTAGGAAGCCATAAGATCCAATCTCTTTCCCTCACGTCTCTTTGTCTCGTCTCTGTAGACATCTCTCTCTACATTCATTATTTTTAGGAAGTGATTATCTCTAAATAATAACATAGTATAAAGAATTTCTAAATTAAGGATGGTAAGTTTATCGTTACATGTGTATCCCAAATCATGGAAGGGAAGTAGTTTTATAAACACTTACCCCAAAAAAGTAATAGTTTATAAACTCTATTTTGCTTCATGTTCATGTTTTTAGCAAAAAAAATTTTATAAGGTTGCAACTTTCAAATATAGAAGGGTTTCTATAAGGTTGTAACTTTAGAATGTAGAACGGTTTCTATAAGGTTGCAACTTTAAACAATCCAATCAAGGCGCACTTCCAAATTGTGTTATAACATGTAATTTTGATGAAAAAAGTTACTTATATTATCTCAAATTTTATTTTCATATCTAATTATAAAATTTTAAACTCCAAAAAAGATTAAAATTAAGTAGATCTATAAACATATGAATATCTTGAAAATTGACGGTCTAGATAATGTAGTGCAAGATGCACTATTTTTTAGACTCAAAATCTTTTTTTTTTCCTATATTCATACATCTCGATGTCGAGATGACCAATTAGAGTCTTTTCAATAGTAAAACAACATTTTCCGATGGCTTTTTGATGTGCATATGTAATTCTATATTTTCAGCTAACCTTATATACACTTTTTCCAATGTTGTGCACCTCAAAATTCAATTGAAAAAAGTTGTTTTAATATTAAAAAACTCTCTAATTGATCATCGAGATGTGTGACTCTGGAAAAAAAAATTTGAGTATTAGAAATAGTGCATCTTGCAACACATTATGTCCAAGATTTTAAAAAACATATCGGTGACTCGAATCAATCTCCACCCATACCCGTGTCAGATCGGAGAATCGGTGGATTGGATCGGAGAATTGGTGGAATCGGCAATTGTTATACCAAATATTTTTCAAACAATCACTATAAATCTCTAACAATAATGTTCTTTTAGTTTATAAAAGAAATTAAGAGTAATGCATTATGTATTTTTTAAAATTTATAAAAATAGGTTAATATTGAGATAGGGTTTTCCTGTCTTAATATCTATATAATTATTAATTATAATACAGTGTTATAATATTGTGTAATGATCCTATGAGATCCTCACACACCAATGTGTGTAGAACCCCAAAAGATCACCATTAAATTTGACACAGATCTCTATAAAAGTTATCACATGGGTGTGGGACTTGACTTTTCTGGAAATCTATGCCAAATTTAATACTGATCCTTTAGGGTCCTACACACATGGGTATGGGAGGGTCTCACAAGGTCATTTCCCTATAATATGACATCAAAATAATTTAAACACATTAGAAAACATTTCCATATAGTTTAAAAATAATTTTAATGTATATAAAAATAATTATATTGAGAGTTTAACATAACTATATTAAGTGATTAACATAAATAAACAACAATTTCATATAATTATGTTAATTTTTGTAAATTATTATATGAAAGTTTACTTTTGTAATTATATGTAATTAAAGCTTAATTATATGGACTTTGTGTTTGTATATCATAATAAATAAATAAATATAATTAATTTTAAAAAAATTAAATTTTAAAAATAAAAGAATATAATTAATTCTAAAAATAATTATAGATCATTTCATTTTAAATATGGCCTTGTATAAGAGAAAGATCTATTTATAGAGTATTTAATTTATACATCATTATATATATATATATGAAAGAGCGCGCTATTTTATAAATTATTTAATTAATTTTAATGAGAAGTGGGCTGTGCATAAATGGTGTGCGTTGAATTATCCCACACCGATAAATAATTCACTGTTATAAAATGTTTGTGGCCCGTATACTTTATTACTACTGTGAGTGGGTCACTGTTATAAAATGTTTGTGGCCCGTATGCTTTATTACTACTGCGTGAGTGGGACGCGTTTAACACATAATGATAACGGACATGTAGAAAGGTGGGCAACGTAAGCTCCTAATTTTGTAAAAAATTCCGGAGCACTAAAAATGTGGTAAAAAAAAATTAAAAAAAGAAAAATACTGTAGCAAATTGGAAATTAAAAAAAAAGCAAAATTCCATTGCTACCTTCCAAAAAAAAGGTAAACTTTTTTTTAAAAAAATAAGTTCGGTAGCAAATCGGTTGGCAAAACAAAGGATGGTAGTGAATCGGTTGGCAGGATCCAAAACGGTCTAGCCAAAACCTGCCCAATTCCGGATCGGGTCAATTTTTTATTTTTTAAGATTTTCATATGTTTATAGGTTTATACTTGTTCAAGATTTTCATATGTTTATATGTTTATACTTTCAATTTATATTTTATGGATTTACTTGATTCGAAACTCGATATTGATCCCGATTTCGTATCCGGTCACCTATTTTTTAACCCACTTTCATTCTCAAGATTTTCATACGTTTATACATCTACTTGGTTTAACAAGTTTTGAAGTTTAATTTAGAGGAGCTCCATGGATATCGATCCATTGCCGAAACATGGCCGTGGTATTGCTGGACCAAGGACTGGGATGATAAACGCGTAGCTAAGTCCAGTGCCCAAATTGATATTATAACATCAGAAGTGTTTCATGTTATTGGTATTCTTTACTCTGTACAAGCAGAGACTCCCAGCCGTGTCAAGGTTGATGGCATAGCCTTCCGGTTGATTGAAGTCTTGTCTTCAATGAAGAATTGGATAATTATCTAGCAAGAACATACCACTCCTCTGCTGTATCTGAATGATGTCGACAGAGAAGTTGCCTGTTTTCTGGATTATCTATCCACCATTGAAGACCTCTTTGATCCGGCGTGGAAGAAAATAAAAAATTATCGATGATGTAACGGGAACCCCCATCGGGACTAAGACTGAATTCCAGAATATGAAAAATGAAGTGTTTGTCGCTCTCAGTATCCTCTACGAAATTAAGGCAAAAGGTCCCAACATTCTTACTGGTTTTCAAATATCCAAAATCAGTAGAAGAAAGCGTTGGGTTTTTGAGGACATAAGGAAAATTCATCTCGGCCACTATGGTGTGGAGGTACCTCTTCCTTGTCGAAGTACAGAGGTATGTGCAGTTTTACTTGATAAATTGGATACAAAATCAAGCAATAATGTCTGAGTGTGTTAAGCTGAGACTGAGGTGCTCTCATACATTTCATGTGGACAGTATAAGGGAATGGTGGCTTCACAAGAGTAACTGTCCGTTGTGTTGCAGTTCGGATTGCCAACCAGTATACTGTTTATCTCCTCATTCGGCCCATTTTGAGACCGTTCCGATTGCCGGCCAGCATACTGTTAATCACCTCATTTGGGAATCTCATCTCTGTCGAACTGATTCTGCTAATTCTTTTTTTCTAGAGACGGTTATTTAACTTTTTTTGTTTTTATTAGAAGATATTTGTTGAACTCAAATTCATCATCTTTTACATGGAGTGAGAATGCACTTTCCATGTTTGGATGAAGTAAACATCTCACACAAAAACCTATCACTGTCCTGCTAGATTGAAATCTTACAGTGAGAAAATGTATACTAAAGTCCAATGGACTGTGGTGCATAGTCTATCTGGGTCGTCACCATTCAATGAAATGGACGGTGATGGTGAGAGAGTGAACCTGATGTTGGCTTTGTGAATTTTTATATGATGGTCCGCCCTCTCTTACCACCATCCATCATTTCAATGGACAGCACCAAACCTAATGGACTATGGTTCCCTGTCAAAGAATATTTTGATTATGGTATAGTTTTACTTAGAGCACATACCTTCCCGCATGCAACAAGATTGAACAAGTCAAGAAAGCTAACAACAAACACGAACACAATCATCCACCTCAATGATGGATTTTCCACATCGTCTTGCCTATTACCTGGATAATCAGCTCTAATAAGTTCATATGTCCTCTGATCCAAAGGTAGCAATATGATCCAAAACCTCCGGTTGTAAACAAAGCATTACTCCAAACTAAAACAACTTTAGAAGTTGGGATTCTCTATAAAGAGACCATCTAACTTTTGTATGTAGAAGACTGGGGCCCGGTCCTGTCTTGGCCTTGGCCCATCGCTCAAACTGTAGTCCCAGCCCGGCCCAGCTCTCGAATCATAGTTGCCCAGCCCTCAGGCCACATAGTGTGGCCAGGCCCTAGTTTACTAGTGACGGGGTTGATCCCCCTTCCGAGGTAGATTTGTAATAATGGATAAGGGATACTAGACACTTCAGACCCGTTGAAATGCTTGAAACGCTATCTGATTTCTTACTGTGATTAAATTTGGGGAGGAAAGGATCATTATGGCAATGGTTTCAGCCTTTCTTTTATGATGATTTAATGATCCAATTCCCATCTAAAGGGCTCTCTCTGAAACATTCTTCACTTCTGTGGAGTAGTCTTTTAGGGATGCATTCTTCATTGTTTCATATGTTGATATGAGTGCATATTTACTTCCATTGTGGCTCAGGTGGAGGTGGCTAAGCTCAAGTTGAGTTAGTGAAAGATTTGGTTTATTGATTTTAGTTTTGAAAATTCGAATCAAATTCTTATATGTTGTTTCAATCTAGATCTGCAAAATACATCTATGATTCTATGATGAGGACCTACATATCTATGAACAACCTTGGAAGAATTAATGAGGGGAATATTTTGGTAGAAAGAGAATAAGTTTATTTATTTGGGATCTGATTGATTTGTCTTGAATGTAATGTGTTCATGTGTAAATCCATGGCAACACAAGGAAATTGCTTGGATAGTGAGGATTGTGGGCACAGTAACGACCAACTGTGAAGTTTTGTATAGGAAACAAAATTTCAATATCGACATATCACAGATTAATTGAGCTGAGGCATCCTTCCCTCTTAGTGCCTCTCAAAAACATGGGAAATTATCTAAGCAAGAAATGATTTACAGGCCATTTGTTATTTTTGGGCTCTTTTTTATTTAAAATAGGCATGATCATCACCTTCCTTGCTTGGATTGTTCCTTCTTGTTAACTCCTCGGGCATATTGATTCCATTTAAGTCATTTGCCTATGCGTATATTGGGAGTTGATAATGGAAGTTGCACTAATAATCAATTAATTTGGATTGGCCACTTTTTCATCTTGCTTCAAAAGACTGTTGGAACAAGAAATTTATGAAATATGTTTTTTTCTTTTAAAGAAAAGGTTAGCCCCTTCTGCCGCACAGGAGGGTTGGAACAAGAAATTTATGAGATGTGTTTTTTCTTTTAAAGAAAATGATTTATTCTTGTGGAGGATGTTTTAGAGACTCAAAAGAATGGAAAACATGGAAGGGCAATTTGTGATTGATGCATTCTGAACACAGTGGTCTTGTGATTTGATTAGGATTCAAGATTATTTTGCAACTTCTTAAACCTGGAAACAACCGGAGGAGAATATGTGAGCTAAGATTTATTTATTTTGACATGTATTTATTGTTGATCTCACACCTATAAACCTATCTTCTCTGTTGGGGGCTGAATCTTTAGTTCCATATTTCGTTTACTATCCTTTGCCTCTTGATGGCCATCCATGTGTGCACAGGCTAATTTCGTGCTTCAAGGTCTCACTTATTTACTAGTAGGATAAAGTAATATCTTTTGATTACTAGTTCTTAAGTACAATGTTTTCATTCCTGCTATGGTTTATTATGAGTGGCTTCTTTGATTTTCGGTCCTTGAAAATATGGCCTTTATCTAATTGCATTTGCCACTATGATTTATTTAAGAATGAGTTTCTAGGCCAACTTCTGGGAGTCCCAAAAGGGGATGCTATGTAGATATGCCTCCATTGTACTTCTAAAATTTGTGACTCATGCTGATATTGCTCTACATTGACATGGCAAATACTTGATTCATTGTGAAACTTCTGTTTTAAGCACATGTTACTGAATTTTTTGGATTGTATTTTTTCACACTTTGTCCAGGACTTCTCATAGCTTTTTTTTGTTGTTTAACCATTGAGCTAAATTATGGCCAAGTTAGTGAATTAACTTGACTTAAAATCTGACCTTGTTGAATTTGAGTTCTTCAGAATAGTTACTATAGGGAAAATTATTATGTGAGATGAATTTCAACTTGGAAACCACCCTTTAAAGCAAAGATGAAATCTCCATTTTTTAAAAGATCAAGGGGCTGTACTTTAGCACATAGTGGCTCTAGTTTATTCCCTTGAACGTGTAGGCTCGGAATCAGACCTAACCAATAACATTGTGATTTTGGTCTTACTGATCAAAACCAACTGGCCATATTTTGTTCTTGTAATGTTTGTTGTGAATTGGTGGTGTTTGGCATATAAGCGAGTTCTTTGAGGTAAGTCTTGAGTCTTTCAGGATAATCCTAGTTCTTCTATTTTATATGTTATGGCCATGACATATGATATATTATTGAAGAACATATTTAAACACACACTCTTATGGCCATGTGTAGCGCCGACCCAATAAAACGTTTGTTAGAAGGTGTGAGTTAGTTCAAGTGGAAGACTCAAAATGGGCAATGGGTTGGCCCAAAATGATATGGTTGGAAGTTGTGAGAAAAAATATGGAGACTTATGGCCTAACTGAGTGTGTAACCTTTAATAGAGTAGAATGTCGGACCAAGATTTGTGTAGCCGACCTCAATTAATTAGAAAAGAGCTTTGATGACGACTCAATGCCTTTATGTTATCCTTTCCAAACTTTATGTATGGTGTTTTGTTCTCACGAAGAAAACATTTGCATTAGTAAATATTTAACTATTGTCTTTTAAGGAGTGGTTTTCCAAGTTATAGATCGATTGTCCAATCAGTATGTCCTTGGGAACTGCCATACTAGGGGTTTTTATAATCATGTTGCTTTGGGAATCCCATAAATGTACCAATACTTTACTTTGGTAATGAGTTAAACTTTTTGTAGCTGAAGTGCTCTTTGTTTTGTTTTTTTATCAAAGTATGTATTTTTTAGCTCAATACTATATTAAGTATTAGTATATAGAATTAGGCAAAAACCATTGGGTTGTAAACACAATTTTCATGCTATACAAGAGATAACATGATTGGGGTGAGATTTGTTTATTTCATTTATTCATGGAAAAAATAATAAGGTTGTCAACCTAAAATGTAGAATTAAAGTGCACCTCTAAACTCTTTTGAAAAAGATTGTGTTGATATTGGAAAAACATCTAATTGGTTATCTCGACATCAAGATGTATATAGATGGAGAAAAAAGATAGATTTCAAGTCCTAAAAATAGTATATTTTGTAGCACATTATCTAGACCGTCCATTTTCAAGATTTTCATATATTTATAGACCTGCTTGATTTGAACCATTTTTGGAGTTTAAAAGTTCATAATTAGAGATAAAAATAAATTCTCTCACCATCCTAAGAATTTTCGATACGAAAACTGCATCTCATGACCAAGTTTGAGATGCATCTTAATTTTATTGTTTAAGGCTGCAACCTTACTCAAACCACGCTATTTATTTATTTATTTTATTACGGTTGGGATCATATAGTTGTTTGTATTGCATTATTGTTTCTTGTTTAAGTTAGGATTTTAGTATTATCAGTTAGATTTTGCTAATGTAAGGAAGAAAGTCTCACAACTATTGAGATTGGACATACTAAATGAAAGTAACAACCCTTACTAGGACAATGTTTCCCCAAGCAGTTATGTAATTTTTAATTAAATGTGCCTATCCCTCTTCGATTATTTAGCATTGTCACCATAGTTGTTGGGTACGCGAATAGGAACGTTCCAGGATCGGGGGCAGGATCGGCGGATCGAAGCTATACTGAAGATACATGTGTTAGGGATCGATATCCGTATAGACTCAAAGGTCAGAATCGAGGCCCATATGTGTTGGAGATCGAGCTCCTTTATTACATAGGATTGATAATTATTATATAAAGGTGCAAGATCCTATACGTAAGAAGCGAAGTTCCCAAGGGCATTTTTTTGAGTTTCTTAACTCAGGGAGCGCATTAGTAAAAGTGATCCAACATATTATGGAGCGAAGAATAACTTTTATAGGAGCGAGCTCTATTTTCTTAAAAGACGAGTTCCTCATGTAGGTAATAGGAATCTGTGGCTTTAAAATGTAGCTCCCGCCATTGTTAATCAATATCATGTAGGCTTAGTCTGGGAATGGGGTTGAGGTCAAGGTGGTAGCACCACTTGTGACTCGACTACCGGTCTTGGTCTTCATTCCTACCAGTACTAATCACTTTCGAAAACGACTAACAGTTTCAAATTGCTAACCCACAGGTAGTGTTAAAAAAAACAACATGCAGGCTTAGTCTTCTATGAAATAAATAACTAAGGAACTTTAAAGTGATCCCATATTGATGGGATTTGGATGCCATATATGGCGATGCTTGTGTTCCGTTATTTCGGAATCTAGATCCCAATGCACCCTGGAGCGCGAACCATAAGACTAGGGGTTAGATCTTGTAACGTGCAAGAACGTGAAATTAAATTGTAAGGAACTCGTTCCCTTATAAGATGGAGCGAGATGCCGAAACACTAAATTGAGTTTCAGATGAGATCCGTTTGAGGATCGCAAAAATCGAAGTTCTGCAAGGGATTGTCTAGCAAAAGAGGCGATCCCAGTGACTATGGTTGTCACCCATATTAATATACCAATATTGTAAAATGTAGATAACGTGATAAGATTATGATTTGGTTTGATCAAGTCTAATTAGCTAGTCTGGTCAGATCATCATAGAGTTATAGCTTTACAAGTGTGCAGGTAGCAAAACTCTTATGTTGTGGCTTAAGCCTTATGGACCAAGTTTTTTCAGATTTGAAGACATCATGCTTCTATAGACCTTTTTTCTTTTGGGGGCTGGGGGGTTAATTGAAATTTATTATATTTATAGAAAGAGTATTGCTAAGATGTGACTGTTGAGATGAATGAGTGGCAAGACAAAGATAGAGTCAAAAATGAATATATTTGAAGGAACTCAAGCGAAGCTTCAATAAGTGATAAAATAAAAAAAAGTAGACTTAAGATGTTTGGTCATGTGTAGTATCGACCTAGAACAGTACAATTAGGAAGGTTGATTATTTTAAAGTTGAAGGCTTTAAAAGACAAGGGTAAGGACCCAAAGGGTATGAATGAAAGTTTGACCTTTATAGAGCAAAATTATGGAACAAAATTTGTATAGTCGACCCAAATAATTAAAATAAAATTATGAAACAAAATTTGTATAGTCAACTCAAATAATTAAAATAATAATTGGATGATGATGATGTCATTGCAAGTAGCTGCATTATTTCCTTTTCAAAATATCTATGTAATAATTTTTTAGCCATAGAGATTACTACGGACTGCCCCAATTTTAAAAAAGGTCTGGTACTATGTCATATGGGAGGTGGCTATTTATTCTTGGTTATTTACACCAACTGGCAGATAATATTTACTCCTTTTTCTAATTGAAAACATACAACCCTACGTTTTAATTAAGAACTAACAACCAAATCCATAGCATATGTTTTAAATGTTTGTGTTGTACTCTGGTTAGAGTTGACTGATTAGAATTTTTTTTTTTTTTTTGTTGTACTTTGGTTAGAGTTGACTGATTAGAATTGTTTTTTTAATTTTATTTTGGTAATTTAATAGAGAATATAAGTTTTTATCGATTTTTTAAAATAGTTTAAGAGTTAATTTTTTGAAAACTTTAATAAAGTATTGTCAGTAAGAATAGAAACCACAACATAGTGACTAGGGTATAGGTATGTTGTACACTAATTAGAGTTGATTGATTAAACAAGGTTGCATTTGTCTTGAAAAAAGAAAAAGTAGCAACCTAATTTGGCAAGCACAAGTCAATTACGACGTTCTCCAATCGGTTTTATTGGGGTGGCAATCGGATCGGGTTGAATAGTGGGATCCGGGTATGGGACCGGGTCCATATTTTGGACTTGGCGATTGGGTTCGGGTCCGCCATCAACCTATTGGGTCGGGTTTGGGTCAGAGTCGACCCGACCTGACCTGTAATAAAATATTTAAATATATATAGTATATAAATTTGGTTTTCTTTTTTTTTTAATTTTTAGGACCGGGTTTGGGTCGGTTCGTAATTGTTCCCCGATCGGGGTCCAAATCACTCGAACCCAACCTGGGTCAAGGTCGGGTTCAAGTCCATGTAAAACTTGGTCAGGTCGGTTCCCTATCCTTTCGGATCACCCTACATAGGACGCTCCAAAAGAATCATATGGAATTGCCATTGTTGATTCAGAAGCGTTTAAGATTGAAATCCACTACCCTCTTAAATTGATTTTAGTATACATAGCTGGTTTGTGATACCGAGCGGCCGTTTGGGTACCTGGAAATCTATTACATGACAATAGAGTATAAAGAAATATGATATTTTCATAGTTTGGTACACTTTAAAAAAAGAAAATGGGAAGAGATTACGCGAGATTACCCAAGATTTCTTTAAAAATCATGAAATCTATTCCACGCGGTAAAAAATCTATTATGCAATTTGACGGATAATCTTTAGAAATCTTTGCCCTATCTTGTTTAAAAAAAATATTTCTCTCGTCTATGTTGTATTGTATAATTATTAAGGTAAATAGAAAATAATATTTCCCTAGTCTATGTTGTATTGTATACTTATTAAGGTAAGTAAAAAGTGAAATTAGGAATATGTAATCTAAATTGATTCGAACTTAATGCGGAACACTTTTTTACTGCAATCATAATAAAAAAATTTATATATCCCTCTTTCCCTGTAACCCTCATCTAACTCTCATATAAAAACAAAAAAAAATTCTACATCCCTGCAATGGAATGTAGCCCTCATCTAACTCTCATATAAAAACAAAAAAAAATTCTACATCCCTGCAATGGAATGTAGCCCTCATCTTACTCTCATATAAAAACAAAAATTTTTAATAATGGGTAAATGAAAGTAGGGGAAATCTAAATTGATTTGAATAAGTGTAGAACTAAATGAAGCACAATTTTCTACTGTATTCGTAATAAAAAAAATTCTACATCCCTCTATCCCCAATTTGAGTTGTAGCCGTCATTTGAAACTATTAGCTCATATAAAAATAAAAGTAATAAAAATAATAATGGATAATGGATGAAAAATTACACAACACAATCATAATAAAAAATTTCACACAACATAATCCTCATAACATATTAATAAATAAGATACCTCTTTAGTCTCCTCCCATGCTTCAAAATTTATACTTCAATTACCAAACTTTCTAGTTTACTAATCAAACTTCTTCCTATTTTTTAATTTATACCATAAAGATTTTGATTTTGGTATAACAAATTTATTGCTTATTTGAAATTATATATAGAGACATTTGAAAGACACCTCTAAAAAATAAATAAAAATAAAGCTTATCACAATAAAATCAAGTTATTCCAATCATATTATTCCAATGACTTATCATGTTGAAAGCAAAGTCTAATCATGTTAGTTAAACATAGCCATATTTTTCATATTTGGTTGGCAGTGCATTTATCATATTTCTTTGAGAGATAGCCAAATACTAGAAATGTATTTCCTAATTTACATCTAAATACTACCCAAACAGTGACAATCCATTTGCAGGTAATGTATTACGTAATAATGTATTAGACAAGTAATATATTTCACAAACAATATATTTTCAGGTATCCAAACTGCCCTTGAGACTTCAAAGTGAAAACTCATAAAAGTTTTGCTTGGGATCCACATGTACAATTTGGAATTGCAGGACCACTATAAACCAAAAAATTTAAATTTTAGGTTTTCCAATTTTAGGATTTTTTGCCATAGTCTTGAAAATTCTGGGCACCTGCCGATGATGCCTTCGATAATTATTCAGGAATCAACCTTGTGCCGTTGAACCTGGTATTTATGAATCACTTATTCGAATCAACAAATTGTTGATCGCATCGGTGGCCACTGATCCTCTTCCCAATAGAACCGGGAAATTGCGTAATTCTGTGGAATTTACCCATTTCTCGAGGAATTGGACAATCCCGATTCTTTATACTTCTGAAATTGAAAAATATTATTTTCAATTAGTTTATGATTAATTTTTCACACCAGAGAATGATCTGATCCGGCCTAGACCATTATTCCAGATTGGTCTAGTGGGTAACCAATCTAGTCTCCTTATTTGGGTTTTAAAATGCTGGTTGAAAGTAAAAGGTTTCCTTTCCGGCATTTCCTATAATACCCTAACCTTTAACCTGGATTAGTGAGGCCTATAATATTCCAACCTTAAACCTGGATTGGTGGGGCGGATCATTCACCATGATCTGGATCTAGTCTGAATTGGTCCGAACCATTATCCAGAAAATACTAACAAAAAAATGATAAAAAATTAAAATAGGGGCTTATGGGTTAGGGATTTAGATAAGATCTTAAAAAACGTTAGATAAGCTTAAAAGAAATGACTCATACCTTCCTAAAACTGAATCGATCTTGAGCGATTCTCATCCAGAGATGATCCGGTTAAAAAATCACATAATTTTAAACACTAAAATAATGAATATAAATGGAGAAAGTCTCTCTCTTTGCCACTTAGACCTCCTTTCGGTATGAGTTACTTTTCACAATGGAGGGATACTGCAAGCTAACAAAGTTTGGTTATTATAATTAAATTTTAGCTTTGCTTTATTTATACCAATGACCTTGCTTTAGCTGATTTTGTGCCCTTGCCAAGCTAAAGCGAAACCAACTTTGGAGGATTCTTTTCTAAGAAATTCCTTATAGCTCCTGGTGTACTACTGCGGAGGGTATTGTACACTTACTCCATAAGGCAAAGACTACTTGGGAGAATATTCTTTCTTTGAGCTTTTGGATCCGCCATATGATCAAGTATTTTCAAGAAAATGAAAAGTTGAATTTTGTGTTTCTAAGCATTTAGATCTAATTGTCTGATAATTGGATGGTCTACATTCATTTTCACGACATTATTTATTCGAGGCACATGTAATTGCCTATATTTATTTATCACATTACGGATCAGGATTCGTGTAGCCGACCCCAAATGTCAGATCAAATTTTGGCTTAGACCCGGTTTTGTTTGCTGCTAGCTACCGGAGTCGGGATGGGCTGCTGGGCCCATTGTCTTCTCTAATGAAAGGATAAAGACATCACATAATTAGTGTAAATACCATGTTGTGCATATGGTAAGAAAGATCAATACTCCTACGATTGGACATGATATGGCCATTTTGGGTCGTTTGACTGGCAATCACGAGTCATTAACCTCATTGATTACAATTGTTCTCAGCCGTCCGATTTGGAAATGTAAGTTTAAGTTGTGTATAGTTTAGGACTTTAGGCACTATCGAAGTCCCAAGCGTAATCACTATTAATTTGCACTTAAGAAAAGAAATCCAAAACAAATTAATTAGTTAAAGCATTTGTCTTACACTCTGTTTTGTTCTTTTGAACATAATTTCTTTTTGGAGCCTGCGTACTATGCTCCTATTGGAACATACAATACGTTTACTCTCTTCATTGTGTGCAGTCAACTTTGATGCGGCCCGATAAGGTCCAGACTTGACCCAGACCTGTTCGGTTTCAAGTCAAGTGGATCCGGACCTTACCCCCTAGGTCCTAATTATTCCTCCTGCTAATAGACCCATTGCACATGTATCTTTCTCTTGTTCTCGTAAATAGAATATTCATAATTTGGTTTATGCGTGAAGTCCATTGTTAATAACAATATTTAAAGAATCAAACTCCTGCTTTAACTTGCCACGGGCCCGGGCCGGGGCCCAAGCCGAACCCAAGCACCCCTAATCCATGTTATATTGCAGGACATTTAATAAAAAAAATTAAGACTCAGGCAGTCTCTGCGTTTTAGCGATCTTCCTTCTGTTGAATTTCCAATTCGGACCGACGATGTTTTTTAACGGATGCTTGTCCAAATCCACTCTAGTTTCTGCCAAAACCATATCAAACAAGCAGATCTGGCTCAATTTTGATTCCATTGTACTGGAAAGGATTGATAGTTTATTTTGGCTTCTTGATTACCAACTTTTTAATTCGTTCCATTAAAAGTGAAACAATTTTATAAGTTTTTCCAAAAGTAACAAGGCTCCATGCATATCATATTATTTTAGGAAAGCATACAAGCAAGTAGGCATACTCCTAACTTAAATAATAATTTTCAAGATACGGAATATATGAATGCTATGCTCAATGGATATCTATTATGATCACTTAATCACAAACATATTGTTATAATCTTGGGTTTATCAAGTACTCAAAGTACAACAGCTGGAAATGGTGTGATCTTATCTTGCCTTTATTTTGCTTTCTTTAAATTAATCACAATATTCAAAAGAAACACATGCATGTAGGGGCACACATTTGAAGGCCAAGATGAAATTTTTGAAAACTTTTTTTTCATTGTCAGGAATTTACAGTAATTCGAAAAGCTACACCTCAAAACCCTATCGGAAAATGCAGTTGCCGCAGAAGTATTCCGTTAAGATGCACCTCGGAACCTTGCGCTAAATGCAATTGTAGCAGTAAAACTCTTTCTTTTTTGTTCCGATCATGAAATTTGAAGCTCAAAAAATCATGCGGATTTGGCAAATTGTAAAAGCTTGATATAAATAGTCCAAATAATATGAATATTGACACCAAGATAAATGAATATTTCTGCAACGCAATTGCATTTTACGACCGTTTTTGAGGTCTATTAAATACAACCTTCTGTGGAATGAAAATTTCTAATAAAGGGCAATTATGGAATTTCAGGAAAATTTAAGAAATTGCAAGAGAAATATAGAAAGAAAAAAAATCTTGTCGATATCTAATTTTTCTCCCTTGCACATAACAACTGACATTTTTCATTATTTTTATATATTTACCAACTATAGTTTGTTTACTTTCAAGTGTAACTTATTTATCCAAAAGAATTGCAAGAGAAATATAGAAAGAAAAAAAATTCTTTCAATTCTAAGAAAAGTATCTTTTGTGAGGCTGTCATGGTTTTCTTACTCCCAAAGGAGATGGGTTACATGAATCCATGGCCAAATTTGGATGGAATATTTGAAAAACTGGGAAAGGTGGGTAGGAAAGAAACCATCTCAATTTCTTCAATTATTGAACTCAAGCTGCATGGTGGGTACGATGAGAGAGAAACTGCTTTGTGTGCCAATTATTGAAAGGGGAAGCTTCTCTCTCTCTCTAGAG
>NW_006498507.1:4988824-5002938 GCF_000471905.2 Amborella trichopoda
GTTCCTTTCGTGAGGATAATGTGTACACTAAGAAATTGATTATGAGGAAACTAAATTTCCCTTATTACTTCTTAATTTTTTTGCTTCTTGGGCCAAAGTCCTACTTAGGAGGATTTTCTTGATCTAAAATTACGTTCTCACTTTAGATTTACTAGCTGAGATTCTAATTCCTTATCTAAAATAAGAATTTTGAGTGCTTATGTACCAAAAATGAACCTCCCAAAACTTGGACAGTCCTTGTTCAAACTCTGATATATAAATTTTCTAATGTGCTTTCGGAGTGAATCTTGTTACAATATCATTGAAGATGTCAAAAGATAACAAATTACAATTAAAAGTGTTCCTTTAAATTTATATATCAAACAGGTATGTCCTAAAAAAACATAGAAATTTTCCAAATTACCCATATTCATTCAGGTACATCCTAAAAAAGAAACAATTAAGGGTACTTTGTTCATTTTAACTCCAAAGAAGTGTTAACGAGTAATTATTTGGGATGAAATTAATTAAGTACTTTCATTGTTCTGGCTTACCAATACTGAATAGGAGCAATTTGAAAAAATTTTAATATTGTTTTTAAGGATCTACTTGATTGATATAAAAATCTAAAAGTATAGTCTTAAATGTAATTTGTAACCTTTAGATACCTTTAAGAATATTATAAGGGTTTGCGACCACTTTTTGATATTTTCGTTTCCTTTTTGTTGAGTCCAACTATCATTAAAAACTGCCATCCCTATAAAGGTTCTTTTAAGTAAATGTCAATTTTGCAATGGGAAAAGATTCCAAGCGAAAGCAAATTGCACACTTACTTTGACAACCAAAAGCTTGTAGGGATTTGTTTCACTTCGTAACTTGCATATCTCACCATTCAACTCAGATCAAGACAGAAAAAACAAAAATTGCATGCCTAAAGGGTAAATCCTTATATAAGGGTGAGGCTCTAAACAATCAAATTAATCACACTTCAAAAATTCACTAGAAGAGGTTATTTTGATGTTAAAAAACCCTCAATTTGATCATCTCGACATCAAGATGTATAGACATGAGAAGAAATAGATTTCAAATATTAAAAATAGTGCAATTTGTAATGTATTATCTAGACCGTCAATTTTCAAGTGCTCATAGATTGAGCAAAGATTTTTAAGTGTCCATAGATTTGCTTGATCTACACTATTTTTTTAATCTTCAAACTTTATAATTAGAGATGAAATTAAATTTTCAGGCCATCATAACACTGAAATAACATAATTTTCACTATTTAAAGGTGCACTGTACTTTAGTTGTTTAGGGCCTCAGCCTTATACAAACCACACCCGACTTAAAGTGGTTAAAATAAATTCTGCGCTGCCAGCAATGAGTATAAACTGTCCATTGATAAATAGTCAAATTTTGGTTTTTTAGTACTTAAAATCAAATGTTTTAAATTATTCATTGGTGAAAGAAAAATAATTGGAAAATCTTAGATGAGAAAAATCCTCCCAAACTATTCACTTACTCGGGACTACGTGGACATACAACAGTGAATGAAGCTGAGACAAGAGCTCTTTTGGAGGGTTTAAAGATAATAAAAAATCTCGATGGCCAAAAGATGATTAAAGGTGATTCAAGCAATGTCATTGCTTGAGCAAAAAGAGAAATAACGCTACCTTGGAGATTATGCTGTATTTTCAATGAAATCTTTTTAATTTTAAGTAGTGGTTCTTTTGAGTTATCTCATTGTTTTAAGAAGGCTAGTATAGAAGTTGATGCTTTAGCAAAAGATGGGGTGCACCAATATTCATTGGTGGTTACATCCTTTTCTTCTTGAACCGCATTATAATCATTCATAGGTGAATAAAATTCATAGTAACTTATTTCAAAAAAATAATCCTCTCAAATAGGTGTTTTGCTTGCTCATTGCGAGAGCAAGCATACTCTGTACTCTTCTGAGATCATGCAATAGAACCCCTTATTTGACTGAAGGAGTAATCTTTTTGGGACATTATAGTAAATACGAGCATATAGCATGCTACTGCAGGAGCATATACTATACACTTACTCCATCGGGTGAAAGACATACACAAGGATTTCTTTGATATGGAAGCTTTAGATACACCTAAGGATCAACAAATAACAATTTGAAGAAAAAAAGAGGGGGAAGGGGGGTCGGTGAAGCTGAGATTTTGAATTCTTAAATACTTAGATCTTACCATCCAATTTACCATCCAGGAATTGGATGGTCTCTTTATTTCAAATCTTCGATGCTATTTTTTTCTCAAACTTTGTTACACATCCAAGCTATCAAATTTCTTATCAAATGGTTATAAAGAATTGTGACCACCTTGTATCAAAAGTAAATGGTCACATGGTATACAATCCCTATTTTTTTTTCAAGTGCAAAAAAGATGTGCTTGATTTTTATATTCTTTTTCCTTTTTTGGTTTAACACTAAGTTGATGAGGTTATATCCCAAAAAATTAAAGGCCCAAAGGTACTCCTAAAAATGAATTTATTAGAAGGCGTAAAGAGAGGATATACTGCTGAGGGAGCATAGAATCTTTTGACTTATGTCCCTCCTATTCTAAGAAGAAATGATGGGTATGCTCCCTTTTGCATTGCAAAGAAATGGCTCTTTGCTCTTTAAAACCACAAGACCAGGAATGGTGTGATGAGTGAAGATGTAAGAACAAAGACGCAGCCCCCTTCAAACCATTGTGCCATAACAATCTTCCCATTTTTCCTCACTTTAAATATTTCTAGTGGGCCAAAGGCTTGAAAATCTCTTTAAAAGCTAGATTCTTCTTTCACAAAAGCAACATACTTTCACCCTTTTGAATTATACCTTGATGACATTTCTTCCTCTACCAAAACTTCCTCCAATTTTGAATAGGTCTTCTCGTTATTAAACATTAATTTTGCCCCCCAACATAATTAAACCTCTCACATTAAACTAATCAATCCAAACATTTTGATAAACAATTGTACAAGAAAGGACATGTGGGAAATGCATCACAATTTGCTCACAAAATAAGTGGAGAAAATTGTAAGATTCTCCTTTTGAAAGGGACCAAAAGAGTTCTAGGGTCTTCAAAAAAAGGAACAAACAATGAATTCCAATACAGGATTCTATTCAGCCCACATGTTGTCTATGCTTTGGTGTGGAATCAAAGACAATACCATGTATGCTTAGGGTTGATATTTAAGAAAATTAGGAAGGTGCCACGAAGTTTAAGCATGTGTCTTGAGAAAACATCCCATGCACCAGTGCCGGGTACGAAATCATCTCGAATCCTTTTTGAGGAAAACCATTGGATATTCATTCCTTTTGGCTAGATGTTCTTCATACCTACCAGTTTGGTATTCGCTCGAAATAGGGGTGGCAATGAACCCAGACCTAACTTGGGACCCAAGGGTTAGACTCGGGTTTGGGTAAGGGTCTAAAAATTAGACCTGGTGGGTCAGGTCCGGATCCAAAATTTGGACCCCAACACTATTTGGGTCCAGGTCCGGTAATATTTTTTGGATCTCAGTATATGAAATATATTTAAATATACATAAATACATAGATATTTTAATTTTTGGGTCAGGTCCAATTGGGTCTGGGTCCAGGTCTAGGTCCCATATCATTTTTTCTGGTCCCAGTCGGACGCATGCCCGATCTGACCTATTGCCACCCCTAGCAATATCTCAATGTTGTCAAGATCAGATTGATCATCAAATTGATGCGGGGGAAGGGGTAGTCTAGTCATTAAAACTGGTTTGCCTATCAGTTATGCTAGTTAGACCGGATTTAGAAAGAATAAACAAAATATTGTGTTTATTTTAAATTTAAAAATATATAATGTGTTAAAAATTTGCCCAATCTTGTTTAACCGGTTTAACACGCGACGCCCACCAACTAAAATCCATTAAACATTGTTTTTAACTAGCTTTCCGCCAAACTGAGGTTCCGACCCGATCTGATATTGACAACTATGGTTTCCAGTAGTTTAACAACTGCTTGATATTGGCATGCAATGTTTTGAGTACCACCTTTGAAGAAAACCATATTGATATTCTTTTTGGTAGGCGTTCTGCGTACCAGTACCCGTTCCGGGTACTTTTTGAAGGAAATGGCATAAATTTGAACAAATACCAAAAAGATGAAACAATGAATCGATAATGGTTTTTGAACCCTAAATCTTCTTCAAAGAAGAGGCACATGATGCCACCTAAAAAGAAATATTTATGTGGCTGTTATATAGAAGCAATAAAAAATGAAAAGCAAAGAGAGGTGAGAAAGCGATGCTTGTTTGTGAACTAGAGAGAGTGGGATATTGCATGCATTGGTTTTATATGTTTATACAAGTTCCAATATTCACATTGATCATAACTTTTTTTTTTCTTCTTTTTGGAAAAGTCATCTTGATCATGATTTATAGATTAATCGTCTATAATATTGCGTATATTTACTTAGTCATAGTCAAGGTTTTAAAATTCAACGATATGAATCAAAATCGATCGATCCGAATCAGATTTGGAGGTGGATGAACTGGATCTACCAATATATCGGATTACACCCGATCCCCCCTGGACAACGGCTTTACTTTAGCAACATGTAGAATCATCGAATCATGCGATGAGACATAGTGGGATACGGTTTGAAGCATTTCTTAGGCTTTTTTATTCCTTTCTCTACCACATTTTGGCATTTTGCAATGAATAATTTGTACGAAAGCATTGTATTATGACTACAAAACAATATTTTCAGAATCAAACATGTATAGAAAAAAATTTCGATCAATTGAAAGGGCTGTTTTTTCACGGGTTTTAAAATTTCTGCCATTCTTTCAATTAAATCTTCAATACCGAATGTTTTTTTTATGAAATTGGGTGCTTTGGAAAGATAATCGAAGCCTCTACCAGATCTGTGTGTAGGTTTGTTCAATCTATAAAAGATTGTGGGTCGATTTTCGCTCAAAAGGCTGCTGTTGAAAAAACAAGAGATTGATAAAAAATTGAAGATTATGATTGATTTATAGCTCGTTTTAGATCAAACTGAGTTTTGGTTTTTCGTCACCAAGGCTTCATTTCTCAAATAAAATTGTTAAAATTTATTTATCATTATTTTTCTATCAAATTTTTCTTGCTCGCAATAAATGAAAAATTTATGGATATGATATTTCTCACATTCTTTTGATTAAATATTTTGTAATACTGAATGCTTTGATGAAATTTGGTATCTTCAAAGATAATCGAAGGCGTTACCATGTATGTGCATTGATTTGTTCGATTATCATAAGATTGTGGATCGATGTTTACTTGAAATGTTGCTCGATTTTAGAGGTTTTGGAGAAATCGGTTTTTCTAAAAAGGTACTTATTTTTCTTAATAAAGTTGTCTTTTGATGAATATGGGAATAAGTATTGTTTCTATGTTTTAATTATCTTCAATTTTATCTCGTGACTTTATAAATTTTAGAGGAAAAATGTTGGGTTTTGAATTTTTTCTTTGAATCTTATATTTTTTCTTTTAATATTGTAGTATTTTTATCTATTTTTTAATTATTTTTTATAACATTTAGACTTGAATGCATAAGTATATGTCGTTGCCTGTTATTATCAATTCTTTTAAATAGTCTAGCATGTTCCTTTTTTTTTTTTTTTTGTTTCACGATGAATGTTACGATTTGTTTATATTTGATCTTTCTCTATTTTTCTCATGAAACAAAAAAAAAAATTTTGTTACTAAATGGGAATAATTGGTCTAGAAAATTTGTTTATCTCATATTTAATTGTTTATCTGAAAAAAATAATTTGTTTATCGCAAAAAACGAACCAAATGGGAATAAAAAAATCATGATGATGCCTATATCTAGCCATCTCACTAAAATAAATGGCTTATATTAGTTGGTCTAAAAAAACACTCTAAGGTGTTTTTTCAAAATTTTCTTTTTTTGTGATTGTTCTTTAGAATGAAAAAACTGTACATTTAAAAATTTGTGTCAAACAATTGTCTATAACATGGTTTTAAAGATGGTTGCATTATACTACTATACAACCATTCATGAAATTATCCTCTACTATACAACTGTTGCATGAAATCATCCCTCTGAGGAATGATTTCATGAACTGTTGTATAGTGGTATAATGCAACCACATCTCTAGAAAACTATGTTTTAGGCATTTGTTTAACTCCAAATTTTGCACACACATTCTCTTCATCCTTATAATCAATCCTAAGAAGAAAAAAAAATTCAATTTATAACTCAAAATTAGTATCCTCCAACAATGAATTGCAACCATCCATTTGGTAAATTTCAAGATCTAGGACTTAAGAAATTCAAAATCACGCTTATCCTTTTTTTGTGATTGTTCTTTAGAAAGAAAAGAGTGTACATTTAAAAATTCGTGTCAAACACATGTCTCTAACATGTTTTTAAAAATGGTTGTATTATACTGCTATACAACCGTTGCATGAACTCATTTCTCATTTGTAATAGCATATCTCTTTGATGGAGGGCTTAGATGAAAATACAAAATCATATAATAATGCAAATAGGACATTTGGATTACTAAATAATATTTGCTTGTTGTACTGAATAAAACAAATAAAAACGTTCTGTTGTCCCTAGTAAGTTCTCAATCCTTGAACCAATTTTCTTTTTTTGGAAAGGTTTATGTACTTCCCCTACTACGTAGAAGGTATATGCTTCCCCCAATTCAGACCAAGTGAGTCGCTTACCGTTTGATCTAGATCTGACGCTTTAGAGTATTTTTTTTAAAAAAAATTTTATACAAATTGTATGAATATGAAATTTGATACGTGCTATAGTTTCAATGGTACACACCTAAAAAAGATATTAAAAAGAGTTTTTTGATAAAATATAATGACCAAAATACCCTTTAAATATTTCAGGGGTATTTTGTTCATTTTATTTTATTGAAAATATTTTTTACGTGTGCGAGTTTAAGAGAGGATTTGACAACCAAAATTTGGTCTCAAAATATTTATTTTAAAAAAAACTAAAAATAAAATAATGTAGAGACGTGACATTGTGATATGGACCATCTCAGCTGTCCATTAAGAATGGACGGTTGGATAAGGAGAAGTATAAGTTTTATCCTATAGTGGAAGCATAGAAAGCTTGCCCTTATTTTTTTCCTTTTTAAGTGCATGATAAAGTTCTATAAATTAGCTCTGTATTATGGAAATATAGTATTAAGATGGATTTAATTATGAGTTAGCTCTCTACTACTAATATTATGAATTCCATTTTAAAAATTACTTTAGAAATTAGAAGAACATCTTCAAATTACATTAGAAATTATCTTTTTTAAGCATATTTTTTATGCAATATTGTTCTGATGAAGGATGTGGTTTGTATAAGGTTGAGGCTCAAAACAATCAAAGTAAGGTGCAACTTCAAATAGTGCTGAAATAAGTTGTTTCAATATCATGCATCTTTTTGACGGCTTGAATTATAGAATTTGAAGATTAAAAAATACTGTAAATCGAGCAAACCCATGAACACTTAAAAATCTTGAAAATCGTCGATTTAGATATACATTACAAGATGCACTATTTTCAAGACGTGAAATCTATTTTTTTTATATTCATACATAAATCTTGAGGTCAAGATGATCATATTTTTCAGCATCAAAACAACCAATTATATAAACTTGTTTTTTTTTTTTAATGTCATAAAGTATATTAGTGTTGTTATTTTTTTAATGAACTTTATTTACTTAGATGCATTAGTTTGCAAACGTGTACTCCATTTTAGTTGTAGAGTGAAGACAATATATTTCTTTATATTCGTATTTTTTTCTTAAAAACTAAAAAATAATGAAATGATTAACATAAATCTAGAAAAAAAAACATCTCAGTATTCACATATTTTTACAAAATAATGAAAGTACACAATGCACCACTCTCAATTTGTTTTATAAATTCAGAAAACACTATTTTTAGATATTTTTAATGATTTTCAAAACTGTTTTTGGGCATAAACCTGCCAATCCGCCCAATTCTCCGATTAGAATTGTCGATCCAACATTTTTTTTATGCAACTGATATGTTGCCGATCCTTTTTTTCAAACCTTAGTCATAATCATCAAGTGCTAGTAAATCATATATACCCGTTCTAAGAGCATGCCCGCACACACATGCACATACACACACATATAATGAATAGTAATATAAGTGGAATCTCAGTTGTCAGATCTTTATCGGGCAGTTGAAAATATATATCACTATCCGAATTTTAATATGTTTTCAATAAATTATATTGAGATGAAATTTTAGGTGTATATGCTTGACACTATTGTGCACCATATATATATATATATATATATATATATATATATTTACCATTATTTCAAAAATACCTTGACGTTTCTATTTTATTTTATTTATTTTTAAGTAAAACAGTTCATTTTTTATTTTTCAAAAATCAAAATAAGTCTAAATTCAGCTTTTGAAAAACCGAAAATTAGTTTCGTCCATTAAACCCATTTGCCCGGCTTCTCTCATCGTGCCCTAACTTGTTTCACCGTAATTTGTTTCATTTCAAGTTACCCAAGCTATTTCATGACAATCCACGTACCCAAACGGCCATTTAATGATCATTATCGGAAAACAAAATTCGAACTTTGTATTTTCTAACACTTTAGATCCCACCCTGAAAAAATTTAGACAATCTTCTATTCAGACACCATTTGTGTTTCTAATAAAAAGAGACCTCAATTTAGAAATTATTTTAATGAGGTTAATCTATGGATTAAAAAAATTAAATCCCCAAAATGTGGGGTGCTAAAATTTCTCCTACTTTAGGTTTTACTTTCATATTTTTTATATCTTTATATTTCTAAAAAAATTATAAACGAATTGAAACAATACTTCATTATAATTTTTAAAACTGAAATATAGGTCGTTACTACAAATTAAAAAGAAAAAAAAAAAAATTCAAATATTCACCGCATACCAATAAGCATACCAATAAAAGCTAAAGTGCAAGTTCTATTGGACAGTTACGAAACCAACTTTATTCTATAGAACGAAATATTTGGTGGACAAAAAACAATATACCCATAAAATAAGTATAGTGAAAATGACGATATTGAGATTTTTTCTTTACCTAAAAAAAAGTCATATTAGGGCAGATTTTCAAGGCTTCGATCCTTGGTTGAAGAGAAATAGGCGTATTTTTTAGAGCTTCTGTTGGAAGTTAAATAGTGTGAACGATAAAAGTTTTCAAAATGTTTGGTCGTGATTTTCTTCTACGAAAGAAAGTTTTGAGATTTCAAATATTGATATTCAGTTGATTGTGAGGAATTTGTTACATCAACGGAGTTCTAAACCTTTAATTCGATATCATTGAACCCCACCCTATCCTGGATGTTTTAAATTGAATTTTGATGGTAGTTCATTGAAAAACTCAAGACGTGCTAATGTGATGAGAGATTATCAAGGTGTAAAAATAATCACTTTTTATGGCCTGTGTGAGATAACTATAGCAAGCCAAATAAAAATGTTAGCTAGGCTGTAAAAATTAAATCTATCAAAAGATCGCTGTGATCAATCCACAATAAAATTGCGGCTTTGAATCATGTTTTTAAGAAAGTCAATGAGAAAAGCAGACTCGCATCCTACGTTGGTGTTCAATTCCTTATCTTTTTAATTGTTGCGTTTATATCTTTTCATTATAACTGTTGGGTTGATTGAGTAATAAAATCTTTATGATCTTGTAAAAGAAAAAAAATGAGGATGTTAATATGACTTAACGGAAAAACAAAAAGGAATAGGAATCGAAATGAATCCATAATAAATAAATAAACTAATAATAATAATTTATCACACCAACAGATAATAAGACGAAAAAAAATAAACTTAAATGGACGGATCATATATGCCCAGTACAACAATTGTTGGAAGGTACAAGTTAATTCAAATGAAAAAAATTGAAAGAAACGAAATAGAACTAAAAAAACGTGGTTGAAAAGAGTCTGAAATCAGATCAGGAATGTTCTTTTGTTTACCATAGAACCCCGCTTACCGCCTCAATATAAAGAAAAGAAATGTCCTAATTGCACCTCTATACACTTTAAGGGGAAAAACAACCTCCAAATTGGAAAACACTAATCGACAAGATCTAAACATTAGAAAACTCAAATTTCATTTTCTCCTGAGAATAATCATCTAGTGATTTTTAGGTAGATTCAAATTTCATATTAAAAGAATCCTTCCAAGTAGGTTTTTTAGACCAAAGTAAACTGTACTCCGGAGGGAGCACATGGTTCGTGTCCTACACAAAAAGAAGGATAATAGTTAACAATATAAGAAATATATTCGGTAAAACTATTTGTAGTTCATATGATCATTATAATAACATAGTTATGGGGGCCATCACCAGCAATCCACGGTGATGGAGAACGTTTGTTCTCACCCTTCAATCAATAACTTGGCCAAATTAATTAGGAACACATTTCTATAATATGCCGTCCAAAGGTATAATGCATGCGATAGTACATCTAACAATTGTAAATGTTTTCTTGGTATAAATACTATTTTTAGTTTTTAAAATATATTTATTTATTCATATTAATCATCTCCATATTAAAAATTATATATTCTTTAAAAATTAAGATCAAATTATAAATTAAAATATATATTTCTTGTCGAGCAGCAGCATGTCTCCATTATGTGGGCTGGTAGTCTCCGATTAATTATTACCGCTTATGTGAGTGTATTACCGCTTATGTGAGTGTGAGATAGAGATATGTAGGAAAAAGCTTACAACATTAACATTGATATGCAAATATGTTACATTTCTAAACCAAAATAAAGCATGAGAAAGAAACAATCCCTCCTCAGTAGGCCTCGTGCTCTCCCTGCAAAACCAAGTATACACCATTACAACTATACACCACTTAAGACCTCCCCAATTACCCGAAGCCATGAATCCTAGGGTTTACCCGAACATGATCAAGTATGACCAGATAAAACATGTGATTGCCGGGATCACCGCCATCAAATCAATGGGTGGATGGTGATGGTGCGTGGCCTATATATGTTACAAGCACTGTTCTATTTCGGATTCCACTCCCTCTGCATCACCATACCAATGGTGATAACTCTATTGACCAAATAGGTCAAGTAATATGACTGTACCCCTACCTACAATAACACAACAATAGGGCCAAGTAATATGGATCTAACCCACTTACAATAACACAACAATAGGGCAGGCCGACTTCCCTGGTGAAACCCGAGCCGGATCCAGGCCTATACAGGCACCTTGGACTTGGTAGTTCTAGTCCAATCCTGGTCGACCGGGACCTAATTGTTCAAGGTCGAGATCGACTTGAACTGGACCTGACCCTAACCTAACCCATTTACATCTCTGAGGGCTAATGGAGAAGGAACTCACCGCTTTAGGAGAGACAAAATCGACGAACTTGTTCTTCTTGCCGGGGGAGATGCGGTGGCCTTTGCCCATGGCCTTATCGTATTTCCTCAACTGCTCCCTGACGAACCTCTCGTATATGAAGGAAGCACCTCTGAATTGGGGCAGCACCAACCAAGCTACAAATGCCACCTTCAACTGGTACCATATTGGTATCCTAACCATTCACCACAAGGCAACAATTAATTCCAATTTGCTTCTAATCAAACAAACTCTCTCTCTCTTCCTTCACACGGTGAAGGGATATATTTGATGTGGAAACTTTTAGATCACCTTGTTCAAAAAAAAAAAAAAAAACTACATCTCATTATCCCTCAAATTTCAAGCTCTTGAGAGAATTTTAAAGCTCTAAATAAGTTTTTTTTCGCTTGCAACTAATATTAGGAATCGAGATTGTGAGATCACAATCATTCCCGCTCATAAATGATCTTAAGACCTCAAATTATCTGAAATCTTTCGGTCAAATAGATCGTGAAGCAATGGTCACGAAAGACCGCAATGGTCACGAAAGACCATCAACCTAATCAATTCCCTTTATTTAACATATTGAAAGTTGGTCACGAAAGACCATCAACCTAATCAATTCCCTTTATTTAACATATTGAAAGTTTTAAACACAAACCCACTTCTGTAGGTAACCCTACCATATTACAAGTAACCACACGATCCATAGAAATAAAATTTATTGGGAAATTTATCTAAATACTCCCAAATTTTCAACAATTTAACATTATCCTCTTTTTTTCTACTCCCATTCATGGTCGTATTGCTATTTTAAAACTAGATAAAAAAATTGGAATAAAATACTAAATAGCCGATCTCTCGTGTCTATTTTTATGTATTCTCATAGCTATTTTAAAACTAAATAAAAAAATAGTGTCTATTTTTATGTATTCACATGATTATTTTAAAACTAAATAAAAAAATATGGATAAAATACTAAATAGCCAATCTCCCGTGTTTATTTTAAAATTTCTAAAGCCAAACCGTCATTGTTGAGGACATATATAAAAAACTTGTTATATATGTTCCGATCCAGAACACACTCCTAATATATATAAAAAACTTGTTAATTTCTCACTACAAACCAGCCGGTTCACCGACAAAACTAACAAATCCATCAATGTACCAACAATCCGACTCACTTTTTATCTTTCGATTCCCTATCTATAAAACTTGCCTCCCCTTCAATGTCTTAATATGTCCCATGTGGACCTATTGCACATGAGTTTTCATTATCTCCGCTCTCTCTCTCTGTTCTCTATCTTCATCCACCGATCCAGCCCTATTTACAGGGTGCCCTATCCGGGTCACCGATCCCTTTTCTAAACCTTGTTCCATACTGAAGAAACTAAACTATAAACCACATGACCATTGAAGATTTCTGTTCATAAGAAATTCATCATCATTCAACAAGTGGATGCATGGCGATGGAGGTGAAATTTCGTAACGACTCGAATCATGTTCTGGAAGAGCTTCCAAAACTGTCCATCCATTGATTTGACGGTTCCAAACCATTCATCCATTAATGGGACGGTGCTGACATCGATGATCATAGAAACGTATCGATCACAATTTACTTCATAATAAGAATGCCTAGGGCTGACAATGGACCGGGCCTGGCCCTAGCTCAGCTCTAGTTCCCAAAGGGCCCGGCCAGGTCTAACAGGGCCAAGAGGCATCGGCTAGGCCTGGCCCAAGTAAAATCCAGAAGAAGTAAAAGGAAGAAAACAACAAAAAAACGAGGGTCGGGCCAGCCTTGGTCCAGGCCCACCTTCAAGCCACATTTCATGGCCCAGGCCCTAGGTTTTTGGGTGGGGCAGACCGGGTGATAATCCACTTGTCAGTCCACCCGACCCAGGTAGGCGCTGGACCTGTGTTGGGCCTACCCAACTTGGTATATATAATTTATTATTTTCACGAGGACTCAGCCCCTGATCCAACCTAATCAGTTGGGCCCGGATCTGGACCTCACGGGCGAGGGTCAGGGACCCAAGCATATTGGGTTGGACCGACCCGTTGAGAGCCCTATTTTCTCCTTCAAAATCCTTTTCCCTCACAATTTCAAAATTGTTGTCAAGATTTCTTACCAGGACAACACTGGAGCAGCCACCATCTCCATTAGAGTGAGAAAGGAATAGAGAATCCAATAAGCCAGCCATTGCTCATCATCCAGTTTTGATGGGCTTTCAATTGCTCTAACTGAAGCATACCTGTTGCATTCAAATATTTAAAAAACAGGGCATGGAAAACATAGAGGAACAAAAATCCTAAATTTTTTTCCCCCAAAAACAGTAATCACTTTTGATGCCTCTAAATCTTACAAGGAAAAACTAAAATCCCAACTCTTAAACTAAGATGCAAGAAATCTACTTACAATGGGTATAAGAGCATCACAGAAGGTCTGCATGCCACAACAAGAAAAGAGAAGTATGGTCAAAATACACGCAAATTATGATCAAACATTTGAGAGAGAGAGAGAGACAGGCTCAAACTTCACTGAAGTAAAATGGGTTAGAGAGGAAAGAGAGAGAATATAACCATGATTCACTCTAATTGAGAGAGAGAGAGAGAGAGAGAGAGAGAACGTACCAGACGAAGAGACAGTAGGAGTAGTGGGTACAACGAGACGTACCAAACGAAAACCCCTATACTTACTAAATTTGACTACGTCCTCGTCGGTACA
>NW_006498507.1:5003009-5030305 GCF_000471905.2 Amborella trichopoda
TAGTAGAGAGAGAGAGAGACGACGACGACTACTAACTACGTAACGTAAGTAAGTAAGGTAGGTAAGGAAGGAAGGAAGAAGAAGAAGTAATAACTACTATAGTACTACTACTACTATAGAGAGAGAGAGAGAGAGAGAGAGAGAGAAGTACCCAGCAAGAGCATGGAGATGGGTCAACAGAGTCCAGAAAAACCCCATACTTCAAAATTTGCAGTCCTCTGGTCACAAATATGGCAGTTTTGAGAACGAAGATCAGTTCAACAGCGAAATGCGGACAGAAAGAGACAGTGGGGGTTACATGTGTATTTATTAGCAAAAATTTCGAATACTTTAATTGAGGTTTGATTTGTGGGAATATGGGAAACTGGAGAGAGAAGGAAACGAGGGTTACATGGCATGATCTGAGCAAGTATCGGATTCTGGCTTAGACGTGGCAGTCTAAGTTAAGCACCGATCAGATTGGCCGACCTTTTCACAGGTAAAGAGTTTAAATAACTTTGTTTTGTTGAAGCTTTGTTGATGTGGTTTCTATAAGGTTGATACTTTAAAAAATCAAAGTAAAGGTCAGAAATAGTGGTAAAATATATGGCCTAATTTTTTTATATTTAATTATAAATTTTAAAATTTTAAAAATAATATATATGTAGCAGATCTATAAACATTTTAAAATCTAAAAAATTGACCGTCTAGAAAATATATTACTTGATGTGCTATTTTTAAGACAAAAAATTTATTTTTTCTCATGTCTATACATCTTCAGCTCGTCGAGATGATCGATTTGAAGATATTTAGACATTGATACAATTAAATTTTTGATGTATATCTTAATTTGATGGTTAGAGCGTCACCTTTATATAACTTTTTAAAATAAACCTATGTTTTATTTTCATCTTTCACAAAAAGTAATTAAATTTCTTAGTAGCTAAGACACTTGTTATGTTTCTTACGATGATAAAGAGTAAGAGTTTTGAGAAACAAAATTTTAAATTTTGGCAAATTTTGATCAAAGATTTTGAATGGTACTTTTTTAAAGGGGCTAGATCATGGTAGTAGCACCCTTATATTTTAGTCACCACATTGTGGTTTCTATTTCCACTGACGCAACTCCCTCAACACCTCCAAAAAAAACTTGGTCTTAAATTATTTGAAAAAAACGGATTGGGGTTTTCTTCCCCCTAATTTACCAAGCAAAAAAAAAAAAAAGATTAAGTGTATTATTTTTTTCTCTTATCAAATTGGAGAGGAATAAAGTAAAATTTTGGCATCTTCTTTCATGTTGTTAAGTCAAATTTTTCTTTGTTTTAAAGGACATATTCCAAATTTACATATGTAAAAAACAGGGCTTTTTATTTTGGGAACTGCCTTGTTATTATTTTGGGAACTGCCTGTATAACAAGGATAAACCTTATTCTATTTTATTTTTCTGAAAACTATAAAATCATGGAACAATTCAAGGAGACCACTCGTGTTCATTTATTTGTCTTTGACATCTTTACTTTTATAATGTTTTTTCCATAGCTCGAACTCCCTTCCATGACGTTTTCTAGATCTTATACGCATATCGTTTAGATCGAGGATCGTACCAAGTGTAATAACTGGTGACGGATAACATAATTAAAACTAAGCAAAATACTAGGAGGGTTCAGTATTTGCGGAATGGATCAACCGATTCGACACCCGAGTTCGATAAAACTTGAGACCCTACAGTTGTGCCCAGTCTTGGTCAATCTAAATAGGAAATCACATATATAATACCAAGTTTTTTAGGACTCGATGATACAACACATATGATATATATATTATATAAGAGTAATGATCATATGAGACCCTCCCACACTTATGTGTGTATGACTTTAAAGGATCATAATTAAATTTAGTACAGATCTCTAAAAAATTTATCACATAGATTTGAGACTTGACTTTTCTAAATAATTGTGTCAAATTTAATGGTGATTCTCTGGAGTCCTACACACATGGGTGTAGGAGGGTATCATAGGATAATTACTCATTTTATAATATGTCGTCATCATTACAGTCTTTTTTTTCTAACTATGAGTCGGCTCCATAAATTTTGATCCGCCATTCTGCACTACTAAGAGTCATACCCTTAGTGAGGTCATAAGTATCTATATTTTTTCTCAGTACTTCCAACTATGTCTTTTTTGGCCTATCTATTGCCAGTTTTGAAACTTCCACTCGAACCAATTCGCACCTCTTAACAGGTGTTATAATGGGTATGTGTTGTACATTGTCGGCCCACCTAAACTTATTTTCTCTCATTTTATCATCTATTGGAGTCATACATATGTTCTTATAAATAAATCCATTTCGAAGTCTATCTCTTCTTATCTTGCCACTCATCCATCTTAACATTCTCATCCCAGCTACACTCATTCTATGGAAATATGTTTTTACCATCTACCATTCCCCCCATAACGTGAAACTAGTCTCACATCCGTCCTATAGAATTTATCTTTCAGTTTCGTTGGTATGTGTTGACAAATTATAAAAACTAGATATTGGGTTTTCTATCTTGTATATTACAAGATATTAAGTTTCTGATATTGAGTTTCCTATTTTGTGGGATTACTATTATAGTGAAATTTGTTTCCTAAAAGGCAATAATTGTAACTCTATAAATCTTTGTTAGACCAGAGTAATCCGTTATAAATGGGATATTGGTTGACCTTCCGTAGATATATATGTCTGGTTGGTTTTTCTCTCTCATCTCTATTTTCTTTATTGCAAATTTAACATGGTATCAGAGCAGACCGATTTATCAGTAGCTATCCATTGTTCATCGGGCGTTGTTTTGTCTCTCTTGATCTTGGTCCATATCTTGTGGGTCCCTATTTTTCTCTGACCTTGCTGTTTTCAGTACAAGCACCTAACTCTTGCTCCTTCAACTCTTGCAAAGTTGTATGAAAGGATCGTGTACCCCTCTGGGGTTCTTCCAATTAGAGATACAAGGTGGGATTCTACAGTCTTGTTGCTTTTAGCTTTGTGTTGCAGATCTCTATTTTCATGTCCTATCTCGTTTCCTTTGTGGTTCATGTCCTCCATGACCTTGATGCCATAACCTCTATTTTCATCTTGCATTTCTACATATCTCACGAGATTGTTTCCAATTTGATGCAACACGTTGTCAATAATTTGACCACTTGCTATTCTCTATTCACATATTGCCGTGATCTAAATTGCACGGGCCCTTCCCAACAATTTGATGCACAGGCCCAGTTCCGCCTCTTTAAGCAAAATTTCATCTTCTGAAAGCAAAAACACTCGGCTTTGTTGACGGCTTAATGGGTTGATATAGTGCCTTGTGATTCATGCGCAAAGGTCATTGATTCGTATTCTCCCTTGGCGGGCTGGATGCCCGGCCCTCTCTTTCTCTTTCTCCTCTTATATTCTGATCGAGAGCTTTTAATACGTAAATTGTTGGATAAATATTGACGTTATTTAGAGAGAGAAACAATATTGTTCATTGGGGTGGTTTTTAGGTTGTTTCTGATTGAGATGTCTTCTACTATTTAATTGTCATTTATTGATCTGGTAAGTCTTCTTGTTACCCTTATCTTCTAGTAAATGAGTGATTCAGAAAATAACTCCAACATGAAACTTAGTATTGTTCTTTTGAATAAACTTAATTATTTTACTTGGTCAAAAGTTGTTTCTCGTTCTCTCTTTGAAAAATCTAAACTTTGATACATAACTAGGAAGAAAATCATGAATCTTGGTTTTGAAGCTTCTAAATAAAATGTTGAAAAATCTCCCCTGGTTGCTAATAATAAGAAATATGAAACAAAAAAGCTTCAAAATAATGGTGGAGGTAGAGAACCCAACAGACCTATCGCTCAAACCGCAACCACTCGAACTCATCATTGTAATTATGATCATTATCAGCAACCAAGTAACAACAATGACTCTTCCTTTCCCACAAGATCATTCTTCTTCATTCTCAGACACAACTAGCAGGTTTGCTTATATGCCTTCCTGTGACATTTTTATTTGGATAATAGACTCAGGGGCCATAGATCATATGACTAGCAATTTACAGTGTCTATCCAACCTAAAAAATAATGAAAATATGAACTCTGTATCTATTGCCAATGGTTCATTTATTCCAATCCATGGTGTCGGTAAGATCAATTTCTTCTCCAAATACCAAAACACTGAAGCTCTTTTTATGCCATCATTTTCCTCTACCTTGATGTCTGTTAGTAAAATTACTCAGAGCATGAATTGCGATGTTATTTTTTCTCTTAACTCTACGACTATCCAAGACCGGACCACGGGGAGAAAGATTGTGAATAAAGACTGTTTCATGGGCTATATTTATTCAATCAGGAGAATAAGGATTTGGTTACTAGTCAAGATATTATGATATTAACAAATTGTGGCATTGAAAATTTGGATACCCTTAAGCTAAAGTTTTAAATTTTTTAATACTCTCTCTATCTTTAAACTCTTATTCTTGTGAAGTTTGTAAATTCTCAAAACAGACAAGACTTATTTTTCAGTCTTCTATGCATGTTTCAAATGAATCCTTTTATTTGATACAATCTAATGTATGGGGACCAGCCCCAGTTGATTCTTTTGTGGGCTTTAAATATTTTGTTACTTTTATTGATGATTGGTCTCGTGTTATTGGGGTTATATTTATTGAAATAAAAAACAGAAGTTTCTCATGTATTCAAAGAATTTTCCAAACTGATTTTCACTTAATAAAATGGTAAGATTATAATTTTATGGACTGATAATGGCATGGTGTATGTGAACAAAGTATTTTCTGAGTATTTATTGAATCTTGGTATTATACACCAAACATCGTATGTTAGAATACCTCAGCAGAATGGAGTTGCTAAAAAGAAAAATAGACACTTTTTCAGAAGCTACAAGATTTTTGATGTTTCAGATGCATGTTCCTAAAATTTATTAGCCCGAAGCTATTTTCACTGCTTGATATCTAATTAACAGACTTCCAAGTAAAATTCTTAAGGATAAGTCTCCCTTTAAAATTTTGAAAAATAGAAAAATTGATTTGTCTCATTTGCGAGTATTTGGATGTGTGTCTTACGTTCATGTGGTTAGGCACAACTGAGATAACTTTGATAAACATTCCATTAGATGTATCTTTATTGATTACTCTTCTACTCAATAGGGATACAAATGTTATGATCCCACTACAAAAAAAATGTATATTTTCAGAGATGTTCAATTTGTTGAAATAGAATCCTATTTCCATGGCCCATTGGAGAGTAGTTTGAAAAATAAGACTCAAGAGGAGTGTTCAAGTGGTTGGATTTGGTGGCTCCACTCTCAGCTTCGTTTTGCCATATTTATCGTGAGGCAAAATCCTTTGCTGACTCTCTTGCTAAAGGAGGGGCTTCATTGCCGGCTCCAACTATTTGTTCTGATGTAATTTATTTTGAGTAGATTTGTTTAATAAAATAAAGAATATTTGTCAAAAACAAAAAAAGACTTGTCTACCCTGATAATCGTAACACTAGATGAGTAGTAAAAGTACGCCGGAAAAGGCATATTATTTGGGTATGGGAGCGGTTTGTATAGAGCCTAGGCTCTAAACAATCAAATTAGAGCCTATATTCAAATGGTATCAAGAAATGTGGTTTCAATATTGGATTTGTGATAGCCTTAAAATATAGTTTCATATTTATTTTTATAAAGTTTAAAGCTTCAAAAATAGTGCAGATTGACATATCTATGAAACTTTTAAAATCTTGAAAATTGACGGTCCAAAAATGCGCTACAAAATACACTATTTCCAAAACTTGCAATCTATTATTTTTCTCATGTACATGCATGTTGATGTCGAGATGATAAATTTGAAGATATTAGGGCATAAAAAACAATCTTTTCTAGTAAAATTTTCGAGGTAGGCTCAAATTTGATTATTTAGAGCCTCGGAGTATAATAAAATGGGGTCAATGATGATACACGCCAACGTCCAAACTCCTTTTTAGGATAATGGGCTCCTCATTGTGTTATGTGTCATGCACATAGTGCTACATAACATAATCATGTTCGTCATAATACGTTTTACGAGTCGTGGTTGAGTGGATCTTTCCCATCTATGTCCATGGGGATCTTTATGTCCCGCCTCATTTGGGTAGGAGAAAAGACATGCAAATATTTAGAGCATGAGCACTGAAAGAGAAATGATCTTGTGATGTAGCTCTTGTACAGATAAAATTGCCTATCAAAAGGTAGCCTGTGAATGTGGATATCAACCAGGAGCATGATCCCTAAATAAACAATGAGATGCTTCCTCCACTCAATGCCAACAATGGGAGTTTCACTATGATCATTGCAGACAAAGGCAATGACTCGTTAGTCAATATCCCCGATTTTTCAAACCCTCCCATTTGTGAAGCCAGCTTCATCAGTTCTCTTTCTTGTTCGAATAGTCAAGCCAAGACCTCTGAGTGAGGATGGGGCATATGTTGAAAGTGAGAAGCTCGCCATAGAGGAGCTTTACAGGAGTGTATGTGGAAGAATTTCCTACAAATGTTCTAAGATAAAAAACCCCGCATTCATCTTGTTTGATGCTGATGAGCCCAACATACTCCAGGAGGCTGTGAATTCCTTGTTGTAAGTAAAGGGTGTCTTTCTAAAAGATTAGTTTAAATGCATGGATCATGAAGGATGATAGAACTATATGGAGGTGTAAATCCCAATTAGCGGTGAAAGAGTTCAATCAAACTAAAGGAGTGGACTATGATGAGATAATCCTTCTTATGTGAGAACGACCTCTATTCTCCCAATCCTAGTGGTTGTTTCATGTCTAGAATTAGAGCTCTTCCAAATAGATGTCAAGATTGCTTTTCCAAATGTTAAATTGATGGAGGAGATAATTATAGAGCTACTAAAAGATTTTGTTATCCAGGGCCTTAACTGCAGAGTATGCAATATATAGGGCCATAATGCCCTATAGATTCGAAATGATCCAAGACAACCACGACCTTTATGTCAAGAAGTACAAAAAAAACATCCAAATATTGCCTTTGTATCTCTACCATATATTATGTTAGCAGGGAACGACCTAGAGCAACATGTTATCACCAAGGAGTAGATGGCTCTTAAATTTGAGATAAAAGATATGAGTAATGCGAGCTACTTCCTTGGTGTTAGGGTACCACCCCATTTAAATGAGAATCATAATGTCCTATGGATTCGAAATGATTCAAGACAACCAATACCTATATGTAAAGAAGTACGAAAAAGCATCCATTTATTGCCTTTGTATGTCTACCATATATTTTGTTTGCAGTTAAAGCACATTGATGGAAGTGCAGCATACCACAGGGGTTTAGAGACAACATCACAATAAGAAGCCCCTTCCATGCTAAGCTGGGAAGGGGTTGCTTCCATGTTTTGTTGACCTCGTCCACAATCAAACACACCCTAAGAATACTTAGCATAGACGCTGCTATGCTTGGTTTGTAGAGCGATGATTAGGGTGATGTGTGCCACAACATGCTTTGGTCTCTTCCAGAATCAAACACACCCTAAGAGTACTGAGCATAGACTCTTGCTCCTCAACTCCCATCTCTTGCCACTCTTTGTAAAAAGAGAGGTGGTCATGGTGGAAAGTGCCACAACATTAGAAAAGAGCGAGAGAAAGGCTACTTAACCATACTTCTCTCTATCGATTATAAAAAAAAAAAGAAATCATGGGCACCAAATTATGATATTCGATTTTCAGTTACTTCTGCACTGTTCTTGGGATCAATTTTGCAACATTATCGATGACGTATAACCATACAAAAGAATCTTACCGCCTTCAAAAAAAAAGTAGAAAGACTTCTTTATTTCTGAAACCAAATGAAAAAATTTGTTCCATCATCATGAATCGGTAAAAATAAAAGAATTTATGTACCCTAACCTTGAATAGTTTTGGATTTCTATTTCTTTTAAAAAATTTATCAATATTTTCAATCTCAATCCCACATAATATAGGATTTTTTTATGTAGGTGATTTTGGATATCACCAAATCCAGCAATCTCTACGTTGATATCAAAATCACCTGCTCAAACTTCTCCACCTTGAACTTTTAATTCGAAACCTTTACTGCCACACCGACAACCCCAAAACCAAGCTCTGATAATACTTATTGTACACGAAACTTCTAAACCCGATGGGTTGATTTTTGATAAATAAAATACAAGAAAACTAAAGCAAGAAAGAAATAACATAAAAAAAAAAAAAATCAGATTTACGTGGTTCGTCACAAATGTGACTACATTCATTGGCAAAAACGATCGATGTTTTCTATTAAAAATAAATAAAATAAAATATAAGGCACTTACTTGAAAGAACAAGAGACATTAGAATGATAAAAAAAATTATTTGGCAAAAGACAAAGAATTCATAAAGATATACAATGGATTTTAGCATGGTGAACAGGTGATTTTAATATCAATGTGCAGATTGTTCGATTTGGTGCTATTCAACATTACCCACGTAAGAAAATCCCATATTATGTGGGATTGAGATTGACATTGATAAGTTTTCTGACAGAAATAGAAATCCAAAAAGTTCAAGACTCTTAGATATATCTCTTGGTTTTTTAGACATATGTAAACATCTATAAGAAGTTTTTTATTTAGTGTAGATTTCTAATTTTACATAAATGATGAAAGAGGAAAGAATATTTGTGCCCTATTTGAGTTGCCATATAAGAAATATGGCTTCTTTTAGAGAGAGAGACATGGCCTCTTATACATGAAGGACAAGGACAAGGCTTTTTTTGAGTTTCCTATAGAAAGAAACAATGCCATGGTACCTTTTACAGACTCATGTAGATTGAGACACTAGTCTCTTGTAAAGAAGCAATTTCCAAAGAAATTTTGGGTAGTTCCCCTTTTAATTAAAAAGGATGTTAGTTTCTCATTGCTCTCGCATCTCTATTAGCATTGTCAGTAATGATTGTCAAAAGTATAGAAAAGGGAGAATAACATGTGATGTCGGTCGTTAAAGTGGTTTAAAAAGATTTTCTCGACTGGATTTTATCGAGTGTTAGAAAGTTAACTTTATGTCCCAAAATCTTTGATATAACTTTTATTAGTATAATAGATTTCGATTTGTCGTGTCCGTAGATGTAGCCCTTTTAAAGTAAACCACGTAAATCTTTATGTTTTTGTGGTATGTGTTTCATGCTAAAATCAATCCATCAGGTTTAGAGCTTCCACAAATATGTTCTCATTCAACCACTGGCATGATTGTTAACAAATCATTCTCAATCAAGTTAAGCCGTGAAAATCAATCCATTCATCAGTATGGTCTGTCCCAGGTACGGTTCTAAAAGGGAATTGGTTCGAATCCCATTCTTGACAAAAACATTTCATTTAGCAAAAAAAAAACAAACCTTAGAAAAATACTTCAAGATTCAATTATAATTGAAACCAATTCATGTCCATTTACTACCTCAAGTAAAACATGATGTAAGAGTATTAATACGATCTCAAATTTTTGCGAAATAATCCTATAGTTAGCAAGTCGAGAAATAATAATATACCAGCAAAACAAAACATCCGCTAATAAATCGGTTTTACTCTAAAGAGTTGGATGCAAAAAATTGGATTAAAACTATGGATCACCAAATAATATGGTAAGTTAAAGAATCATGAATATTTCGGATTTGGCTCTAAAAAACAGCCTGAAAAAATAGGATATATAAAGAGATAACACAATATAGGATTATGATTTGCATTGAATAAGTTCATTAAAGGCACAAAACGATAAATTTTTCGGGAATATAATGCTTGGATATTTTTAAAAAAAATTTGAAAAAGAACAAAATACAGATTTATACCATTTCCATTACAAAAACAAGGCATGCGGCCAGCCCACATAATGTAGAAATGCAGGCTTGGCAATAAATATATTTTTAAATATAATTTGATCCTAATTTTTAGAGAATAATATAATCTTTAACATGGAGTTCATGAATATATAAAAAATAAAAAATTTGAAAACTAGAAATAATAATTATATTAAAAAAACGTTTGGACCGTTAGTTACAATCGTATTTAGATGGACCACCTATTTGCATCCATCTTTAAGATGGATGCCTTATACCTCTAGACCACATAATGTAGAAATGTGATTCAACTGGTATGAAACAATTGTTCTTTTTTTAAAGTCTTTAGAAAACTCGAAGTTCTTAACGGATTTCAAAAACTTAACTTTTTTTTTTTGAAAAAACTGTGTTTTAAACCGAGACTTAGCAACTATGATTCAACTAACAACTAAACTAAAACAACAAAAAAAAGGAAAAAAATTTGAATTGCATTATGAATGTGCCCAAAAATTAAATGTCCCAATATTGTAGAGAGACCATCTAGTTCTTGGAGGTTGATATTCAAATATTGGAGATATCAAAATCCATTTTTTGTTTTGGAAAATAATCATACGGTGATTGTTAGGTCAATCACAAAATCTCAAAAAAAAAAAAAAAAACTCCCAAGTGTACAGTATGCTCCCACAAGAGCATAGCATACACACTCTAAAGTGAAAAACAATATCTTAATTGATAAAATTTAGGGAAAATAACGAGCAAAACCCCTAAAATTCACAGTTTTAAAATTTGCCTAAACTTTTTCCATTTTATGTTCCTACCCGCTTTTTCTCAAACTTTTAAAGGTGCCAAATTGCCCATATTTCGGATCTTCAACATAAGAATCTATACTTTTTTGAAATTTATAATTATTATTATTATTATTATTACAATCTTTGAGTTTTGAATATTTCAAAATTTTTCAAGCCAATAGTTTATTTTTTTACAATTTTCAGATTTTGAAAGTCCAAACTTTGCAAAAAGAATAAATTTTTGGGTTAAAAAACTTCTTGGATATTCAAAACCGAAACTTGTAAAAATAGATGAATAAAATTTTTGGGCTACATAAATTTTCTAATATACAAAATCCAAAAATTATAAAAACAACTAAATTTCATAAATGTATACTTTCAAATCTTAAAGATCTGAAATAAGGGAATTTGGCCTTTTTGAAAAATGTGAGAAAAATAGGTACAAATGAAAAACAGAAAAAAAAAAAAAAAAAAGAAGGGTAAATTGTGAATAATATGAATATAGGGGATATGCGCATAATTATCTCTAAAATTTACAATAAATTATACATTGAAAAGTTCGTATAAAATTATATTTATAATTGTGATAAGAAAGATCTAAGTTACTGAGATTAAACAAATAAAGAAAAATTTTTGCTTTTCATTCATCAAGTTTTACAAAATTTCTTTTTTTTCAATTGTTTCAGAAATGCTCACAGAGAAACAGCATAATGTAGTTTTCTCCACAAAACTTACCTCACCATAAAATACCCAAGAACAATATTTTAGAAAGACTAGATTGAAGAAATAAAAAAGAAGCAACACTTATCCAGAAAAGGGACCTAACCAGCTTGAAGAAAAAAATATGGTAAAAACTGTACAGCCACTAAGATAAGAGAATGATGATTAACATACTGTATCAGATTTAACTTACCAGCAGAATACTTTTCAATAATTTGGCCACCAGACTAGAGAGCAAGTAATCACAAAGTCTGAATGATTACATTTAGGTGTGTTGAACGAATCTCCAACATCAATCCTCTTGAAGTTGGAGATCTAAATCATGGCCATGCCTGCAAATTTGGGCCTCTATAATGAAGCATGATCTCCACAGCCGTAAAGAATCGAAAAATAGATATTTGCACAGGAGACCTGCACCATGATGCGCAAGTAAACCTGATCATTCCCGTAAAAATTCAAAAATAAGGAATCAAGCCATGTAAGGACATAGCTCTCAGTTGGAAATGGTATGAACCAGCACTCTAAAAGTGGGACTCAGGCTCTGACTCATCCTTGGTCCAAGCGCTAGTCCCACTGGACTCAGGCTCTCACTCGCCCTAGGTCCAAGCGCTTGTCCCTAGAATCGAAAAATGGGTATTTGCATAGGAGACCTGCACCATGATGCACAAACCAACCTGATCATTCCCTTAAAAATTCAAAGATAAGGAATCAAGCCATGTAAGGGCATAGCTCTAAGTTGAAAATGGTATGAACCATTATTCTAAAAATGGGACTCAGGCTCTGACTCACCCATGTCCAAGGGCTTGACCCACTGGTCCGACTTGGGCTGGTCCAAATCAGACCAGGAATGTCAAACAAGAAAAAAAATACTGCAAGACAGGGAGACTCAATTTCAGGGTCTTGCATCCCGGAGTTGCCATCATCCCTATCCAGTCCGATTTGGGAGAGTCCCAAGTAGAACAGCTAATTTTGAAACACTGGTTCAAACCAACTGCAAGAACACATAGAGTAGTATGTTTTCAGTTAAAACAATGAGTGAAGAATATTTTCCAGCTGGGATATGGAACCATTTGAATGAAATAGCCAAACTCCCATATTACATGGTATCACAATAAAATTATTATAGAACTTCTTATAAGCAAATATCATGCAGCTACTTACAGTGATGGAACTATATATGAAATTGCCTACCAAATATGAAGATGCAGCCATGGACCAAAACTTTATGATGGAACTATATATGAAATTGCCTACCACATAAGAGGGCAGGCCAATGATGTCTAATCCTTTTCTGCAATCTTGCTTTGAGAAAAAAATGAAGATAAAGACAGCATTACAAAATTAACCCGGCAAACGGAAGTACACTGAATTTTCAGATATAAAGTCCAGTAAATCACTCCCCTCCTTTATGCCCTTGTAATTTTGGGCAAGCCACTACAATAAATTTGGAAACAACAAATCCAAGCCATATGAGAGGGAAGCCCGATCTTATTTCCAGAAGACCCTAAGAAACCCAGAGAAGACAACATATAGAACATTCAAGAACAAACTGAACATGAGTAATTTTTAGGACAGAAACTCTTAATCAGGTTCCTATGTATTTGTTATTAAGATAAGGCTGTGTGATAAGTCCAATAAAGCCAGAACACAAAGTGAGAACAAACCGAACTTGATTTGGAAAGCAAGGCCAGAGAATCATTTGAACCATGATATCTTTGTTATTTTGGTAAGTATATCTCAATTTGAAAAGGGCATAGATAAGTGCGTCAGCGTCCTACAGAAATACACACATCAAAAATGCCATCCCCAAAACTCGCATTTTAAACAAGAGTCACAAAACATATCAGTACCATTTAAAGGCGGAGGAAGAAAGAATTTTAAGTAACAATACGTACTTTGGTAGTGACATATAAGAAAAAGGATAAAATAAAGTGTCTTAAAGTTATGAAAGTATTGGACAATCACGTCGTACCATTAAGATGTTCACATGTAACAAGAAAGATGGACACCTGTGCCCAAGTTACATAGGTCATCAGATGAAACTGGTCAGAGAATATCTCAAATGACTGGTTCTTGCCAAATTAGGAAAGAAAGATGAACACCTGTGTCCAAGTTAAATAGGTCAATCAGATGAAACTGGTCAGAGAATGTCTCAAATGACTGGTTCTTGCCAAATTAGGCTGCTCCTTTTCCTTTTTAAGACAAATGCAGCACTGCACGAGCCACATTCGAATTAACCCAATTTGTCAAATTTACAGTCCAAACATTTAAGACAGAGGGTTTGGACTGGGCACTTACCCATTTCCCCAGATCTAAACCATTCATTCAAATTGGATTTTATGATACAAAATCAGAGACATACATAAATTACACAGATATTATGGAAAGGAACAACCTTGCATTGAAGTGGAACTGAATATGCAAGGTGTGTCATGTCATTTCAATCTGGTATCCCAAGATCAGTGATCAGCAGCATTGGTTAGCTCATGCGGAACATATTCGACAGCCAGTAGCAGTGTGATGCCAGGTCACATATGCAATGCCCATTTTTAGCATCCAAAAATCAGGAAAAACCTTTTGATGCCACTTCATTCTAAAATGCCACATCCTATAATGAAATCGAACAATACATTAGTTCGGAGAGAGTATCAAGTTCGGAGAGAGTATCATGCATGCAAGACATTTATTCATAACGAAGTCCATGCATATGCAAGAGAGGAAAAGAGGCCAAACCAAATCCAGATTCTGAAAGATGAAGCACAAAGACTCCAAACCACCATTAGACTTCACCATCTAAGACAATCAGATTCTTACTCCAAATTATTAGAGCCCAAAAATTTAATTACAACTCATGGGAACCCAACCAAAAAAGGCATTGGGATTATTCCAACTTCCCATAAGTAGGCATCTTGTTGATATCCGTCACATCAATTTTCAGTTTCACCATCTCTCTTTGAACCCAACATCCCATCAGTGCTTCAAATGAATCAGCTCCTCCAAAACCATCTTCATCGAAGGCCTAATTGCAAGAGATTCAGCAGTACAAGCTGCCGCAATCTGAAGCATCACAACCAGTTCATCTTGAGGCCCAGCATCCCATAATTTCGAGCAAAAGACCTCTGATGTCCTCCCCTCCTTTAAAAGTAACTTCCCCCAAGCCACAATATTAAACCCATTTCCATAATCAGAAAATGAAGGGTCTAATGACCTTTTCCCTGAAAGCATTTCAAGCATAACTACTCCAAAACTATAAACATCTGCCTTGTCTGAGACCCTACAAGTTGTAGCATACTCGGGTGCTACATACCCAAAAGTCCCGGCTACGTCAGTTGTAGCATGAGTCTCAGAAACTTCTAAAAGCCTTGCAAGGCCAAAATCTGATAAATAAGCATTCAAATCATTGTCGAGCAATATGTTACTTGGCTTAATGTCTCGATGCACTATTCGTGGCTCACATGAATAATGGAGATAGACAAGAGCTTGGGCTATGTCCATGGCTATCTTATGAATCACAGAGAAATTCAAGTTTTTACAATACCTATCATGGATGAATCTCTCTAGGTTCCCTCCAGGTAGATAATTATAAATGAGAAAGGTTTCAGCCTCACTCATGTAATAGCCAATTAGGGTCACTAGATTGGCATGGCGAATTCGACCCAAGGTTCTTATCTCAGCTCCAAACTGTTGCAGACCTTGAAATCTACACAAGGACAGCCTCTTCACTGCAACTAAGAAACCAGGAACCAGCTCAGCTTTATAGGTAGCACCGAAGCCTCCAGTTCCTATCAAGTTACGAATACTGAAATTCCCAGTTGCCCTTACTACATTTTCATATGTTAGTCCAGGAGGAGTGTCTGTAAATGTAACAAGGAGTTTCTTTCGCAGGCTTGGGAGCCGAACAAGATGCCTCTTTGAACAAGCCAGATATAGAACCACCAGTAAAAGAGCAAGCACTATAGCAGAGGCTAAAGCCACTAATGCTATCTCAAATGACTTGAGCTTGCTTCTTCGGCTCACCCAATTTGGTGGAGGAAGCAGGTAGGGAGGCTGGGCAAGGGTGGAAGGCTTATGAGCAGTGCAAGGCTGAAGATATACGTTGTTTTTGAAAGAAGTACAGTCAAGAGAATACTTGAGAACAGGTATATAGCCGGAGAGGTTATTGTACGAAAGGTTCATATTCGTGAGGAATTGAAGCTCTGAGAAAGAAGATGGGATCTCTCCTGAAAGTGCATTGTGGTCAAGAAGAAGAACCTGAAGTTGGGTTGCTTGAGCTAGGTTTGATGGAATGGAACCAGTAAGATTGTTCGATGAGAGATCGAGAACCTGAAGAGAACTTAATCGACTTAATTGAACTGGGATTCCTCCAGTGAATGTGTTCTCTCCTAGAAGAACCTGTTTCATATTTTTCAAAGTTCCCAACTGATCAGGAAGTGTGCCATTCAACCGGTTTCCTCTCAGGTCAATCTGTGAAATCAGGAATGCATTACCAATCTCCTTTGGTATTGGGCCATCTAACTGATTATACGCTGCTTCGAAACTATTCAATTCAGAGCAGTTCAGGAAAATAACAGAAGAAATCTTACCTGATAACTGATTTGTGCTCAAGTTAACAGCGAAGCCTTGTAAATACTTGCAGAGTGCAAATAGAGAACTGGGAAGCGAACCGTTCAACTTGTTATCATTCAATAACAAGCCATAAGAAGGTTTCGGAGCTAATAAGCTATCTCCAATATGAATTAAAGGCAGAACACCAACAAAAGCATTTGAACTAAAATCATGCAGTATAACATTTTCTTCAGCTATCGCACCATGAAATGGATTACTCTTTGCAACACTGGTGTGAATAAGATTCAAATACCAGTACTCAACCTTCTCATAGGAATCCAAGTCATTAAATCCAACAATTGAAAAGGAACTATTACCGCAACTCGATTTACCAAAATTAGGAATTCTCCCCGACAATGAATTGCCACTGACATTGAAATAAATCATGCATGGAACTGATAATGTCACAGGTAAATGGCCAGAAAACGCATTCGAATTCAAATCCAAGTAAGCAAGATGCCTACATTTCCCTAATCCTTCCGGTATAATATCTTTAAACGAATTGAACCCAATGTTCAAAACTTCGAGACTACAAGTTTCAGACCAACTTTTAGGTAACCTCCCCCCAATATTTGCCATAGGCGCCCAAAGAACCTTAAGTCTTGGAATCAAGAAAATTTCGTATGGAATTCCCCATTCAAATGCATTGAATTCACCTTTAAGCAAGGAATCATTTCCATTACCAACCCAATTGGTAAGAACCAAAACTGATAGTTCTTTACATTGTGAAAGCTCTCTGGGTATCCTCCCAGTGAGACAATTTCCTGAAACATCCAAAACCCTAAGATGAGAAATCCTACCAATCTCTGCAGGAATGTGGCCTTCAAACACATTTTGCGGCAGCAAAAGTGACTGTAAACTTGTGCAATTTCCAATCTCTTTAGGGATTCTTCCAGCCAAAAAATTACCAGAAAGATGAAGGTGAGTCAATGACCTGCATTCACTTGAAGGTTCCATACTAATCCCTCCAGAAAGAGAATTAAAGGACAGATCAATCACCTTGAAATTTGAGCTTCCTACGAGCTTTGGAGGCAAAGTCCCATTCAAAAGGTTGGCTCTTAAGTCAAGGATTTGCAGGCTTTTACATGCATAAAGGGAGGCTGGTATCTTTCCTGAAAATGAATTGAAAGAGAGATTAAGCACACTGAGAGAAGCCATAAAACTTATCTGGAGCGGAATCTCGCCGGAGAAGTTGTTGTGGCTAAGATCAAGGACTTCCAATGAACTAAGAAAGCCAATCTCTCCCGGAATCTCACTGGAAAATGAGTTTTCTGACAAGGAAAGGACCCTGAGATCGGTAAGGCTTCCTAGAGAATGGGGCAAGATTCCTGCCAGTTTTCCTGAATCTCCGGAAACTTCACTCGGTTTTCCGGCGAGGTTCAGACCCGTGACTTTGCCGGAAAACTCGTCACATGTGATTCCAGTAAAATTGCAGGGCGAATTCATGAAAGGTACCCAATTAGAGAGTAGATGAAGAGGGTCACTGGTTATGGAGCTTTTAAAGGAAAGGAGGGCAGATATTTCTATTTCCACGGAAATGGAGAAGGCTTTGGCGAAGAAGAAAGTCCCTAAGAAGAGTTGCAGAGTCGCCATTGCCATTGTCACAGGGAAACGTTGCAGGGTCGAGACGCTTGCCAGAAAACTGTAGTGCTCTCTGTATATCCTTTCTTCTTTGATCCTCTCTTTCTCTCTCTAGCTACGGTGAAGCCACGTCTCCCTCTTCTCTCTTCTCTCTCCTCTCTTCTCCCTCTCCTTTCTTCTGTAACCTTCTTTCTAGCTTCTCGGCACTCCTCTCTCTCTCTGATTTTGTCAAGATTCCATTACACGCCCCTCCCCCTCTGTCTACTCTCTCTAGATCACTCTGTGTACTCTGCAACTTGTATGTCTTCGCGCTCTCTCTCTGTAACTTCAAAGTTGCAACCGTACTGCATACAACGGCGGTTCTCTCTCTAAAAAATCATTTTACTCTCGCTTTCGATCTCTCATTTGCGGCCGTACAGTTTTTTACCAAACCGTGAAATTCAATTTCAAGCGACAGAGGCCCGCGAGATACGCAGCTCCATGTCCGTGTAACAAGGACGAGAATCTATTCTCCCCTCAAATACCCCTAATTTTTCCTTTAAATACATAAAAAACCCACCCACCCCACGGAAGCTTTTGTTTATTACCGTAAAAGCCAGTATGCACAGTGATGGGACGGTGTGGAACCTATTGGGAACATGGCTAAGCCAGGTCGTTGGTACCATCCTATCGCCATCACCGTCCAACCATTAATTAGACGGTGATAAAGATTTATGACCATAGCCCTTTATGGTCATAGGATTACGGATCATACCGTATATTTTCATGTGGCTCTTTTCTACTCTCCTCTCGGCTTGTGGGTACAAAGGGGAGCTTGATTTCTGAAATATCATCGGCATTTTGACAAGGTAAGATTTCACAAATTTTGATACCAAACATAATGGGCAAAAAAAGACACTTTCTTTTAACCTGTTCGAATCCGAATAAATAAGGTGGATTGTATTAAATAGGCTGCCAACATGAAAAAAGATTTAAATTTTTTGTGATGGTATATGTGAATAAATAAGGTGGATTGTATTAAATAGGCTGCCAACATGAAAAAAGATTTAAATTTTTTTGTGATGGTATATATGAATAAATAAGGTGGATGGTATTAAATAGGCTGCCAACATGAAAAAAGAATTAAAAAACAACTAAGGAGAGGGCAATAATATAGAGAGAGAAATAGAGATAGGTATTAAATAGAGAATAACAACTAGGGAGAGGGCAATAACATAGAGAGAGAAATATGGAGATAGGTAAATCAGAGTGAGGCAAAAAATAGAGAGAGGTAAATAAGGGAGAGGGATAAAAGAGGAGGAAAGAGGGGTCTATTTTTGAAAAGCATGTTTGTTTGTATTTGGAGTTTTGGACAGAGAGCTATCAATGCCAATGGAAAGGACCCTTTCTTAGGCATAACCAGTCAGCAACGGAGGATATAGAGCCACGTGTCAAAACTATCGCTTATACAAAATCAGAGCCGTTCATTTCAATTTCAAACTTTTCGACACGTATGTGGCGCCAAGTGCTAAATGACAATATAAATTAATGAAAAATGACAAATTGTTAAGCTATTAATAGTCAAAAGGGCAACAAGCAATGCACTACACTCTTGATAAGTATCAACAATTAAAATGGGCAAAACCGTTACAACTTACAAGTAATGCACCTTTATGAGAAATAAATGCATAGAGAAACAGCTAATACAAAATGAACGTAGAGAGAGAGAGAGAGGGAGTGAGGAGAGATAGAGATAGACAGAGAGAGTGGAACGAGATTGAGAGATATTGGATACGAGGAAGAATTCATGGCTCTTCGATATAATATTTTAAGAGTGTTTAGTTTAGGATAAATCATGCACTTAACTGATCATTTTGTAACATGTTATAGAGAGAGAGAGAGTTCAGTGTGGGGTGGTAGAGAGAGAGAGAGAGTTCAGTGTGGAGTGGTAGAGAGAGAGTGAAATGCGAACAGATGAATGTATTTTGGTATCTTAAATTTGAAAAATATTTCTACAACCCATAAATTTAAAATTTATTTTTATAAGGCCCACCTTAGAAATCTATCGATAATAGATATTTTGAGTTGAAAAGCTCCCATCATGTGGGCCTCAAGATCCATCGATAAGAAAAAATGATTTTAAGTCTTAAAAATGATGCATCTTATGAAAACAATGTACACGGTCCATTTTCAATGTTGTCAACTCGATCTGCCTTGTTTTAAATTTTGGCGATGGAAATGTATTTTTAGGTCATCATAAAGATTTTCGAGAGCAAAACTCTATCCATTAAAAAAAAATCAGCCGGTCTAACAAGCAACAGTTTTGGCCAGTTTTGATGACTAACTGGTATTTTAAAAAAAATTATATAAAATCCAAAAAATTAAGGGATTTTGTTTTAATATATTTTTTTTAATGTTTTTCATCATTATGGAAAATATTGTAAATTTTTTTGGTCATTGATACTTATTTTTATGTTTTTTCATTTTATTTAAAAAATTTAAAAATACCTCTAAGCACAAATCGATCCTTTAAAATCTATTTTTTTTATTAATTTTCAATTTCATTTGGTGTGTTTTGTTTAATCGTTCTTTAAATATATTTTTCGTATTCTATTAGATTTTTTTGTACTTTTTATTTTTTTAACATTTTTTTACTATCTGGGACTTGTTCAGTTAAAACGGTTGAACCGGCCAGTTTCCAATTAGGCCGATTGAACCGCTTCTATGTCCGGTTAACCATTACCGTACGATTATTCCTACATTGACTCTCATCTTTCGGTAGAGTTTAAAGGTGCGCCTTACTTTTATTCTTTAAGACCAGCACCATCAACCACACTCAAATTGCTTTATTTGTCCAAAATTTAGAGAGAAAGAGAGAGATTAATTAGCTTATTTGTCTTGCTTACCCTTCATTAACAACACCAACACAAATCATTTGCATTTAAAACTAAAAACAAATGTAAACACTAAGAAATGCATGCAACTCTAATGCAATAATAGCACATTTTCAAAAATATTAATAATGCTTCATTTACTTCTATTTGGGAAAACTAATAATTTCCTCATTTACAAGAGCATGGGACACCCAAAAAGCACGTAAATCCATGCTACAATAAAATATGAGACATTATTTCCAAAGCCAAACGTGCCTTCATTAATCCAAACCACCCATTCAAGATGATATAGATCTCATCCATCCAAACACATGATTAACGGTTATGATCGTGCGGAAATCTGGATTGCTCGAGCACGGGGGCCAAAGTCCCTCCAAGAAACAAAGCCATTACCAAGCTGAATGTCTCTACTAAGTGCTTAGAGTTCTCAAATTACAAGAGAGAGATTCCTTTTTAAGTGAGAGAAAGTGGTTTGTTTAGTTCTCCTAGATAAGCACCCACATTACTTTAGTGAGAGAATGTGTTGTTTGGTTCCCTCGTTATCTAGTTGTTGGTGAGAGTGAATTCATGAATTTTTTTCTCTCAACATGGACTTCCTCATTACCATTTATTTATTAATATATTGCATGGAATCTCTCTCTAATGGTATCTCTATATATTGTAGTCTTCTAAATTTTGATTGGTTGTTGTGTTCAAGGGAATATATAAAGGCGCTGAAGGTTCACATTATGGGCCAGTTTTGAAAGGTAGATAGTATCGCAAGTTCTTTTTTGTTGATAAAATAAGTTATTTAAAAAAGTTTTGAGTGTATATGATTGATAACTTACAGTAATGTTAAGAAGTATTAGATTATAAAGTCATGTTTATTTAAATATTACGTTTATATTGGATATAAAATAATATATAAAATATATTATATTATAAATATCTATTACATATATAAACTATATTATATAACAAAATATATTATATTTTATATTATGTAATATATATATATATATATACACACCATAATACAATATATAATATAGTGTATTTTATATTTACTTTATTATATAATATTTTACATTTATTTTATTATATAGTATATGATAAAATGTATTCTATTATATATAATATATATTGATAATTTAAATAAATATATTATATATAATGTATTTTATATTTATTTTATTAATATTTATTTCTATTATAATATATAATATAGTATAATACACTACAAATACAAATGTAAATTAACAATGTAAATATAAATATAAGGAGGGAGGCATAATAGGGTTTTGGGAACCAAGTTCCTATTTTAAATTCCATCATTTTAGATAACTTTTTTTCTTAAGCACAAGGGAATAAGAAAATTCTAGAGGGAACTTATTTACTGTATAAGTTATGTGCATCAAACAAGTTCCTTCTTCATCTTCCTAACTTCTTGTTATCAAACACGCCCTATATGCCAAAGACATTTACAAACACTAGATTTAAAATTTGATAGACAAGAGTGATTGTGACATATATATTCCAATACTCACAAAATATCCGATTTAAAATTTGAAAGTTCATACATCTTGATGGCGAGATGATCAGTTTGAGGATTTTCCAACATCAAACAACCTATTGTGATGGATTTTTTAGGTCCACTTAATTCTAGATTTGAAGGTTGCAACCTTGTATACACTTTTTCTGGACCACTCTACGGTAGTACTCTTACCATGATTTGGGACGGTCCAATGATTCAAGAATAGGATAAACCCCTTATGTTTTTTTATTTTATAAACCCATTCCAATGGTTGTAACATCGACCTGGCCCAAAATGTTAAAAAGCGACCTAATTTTTTTAGATATAAGAACCCACGTTAGTTCTTTGTTTGGTGTCGAACTGGAATATTAAAATAATCGTAAAGGCCCTAATTCAAACCTTGTCTTTCATCCCAAAATCCACTTTCACCAAAATGCTCATTTTAGGGATGAAATATGAGGTTCAAATTAGGGATGAGGTTCAAATTATTGGGCTTTTAAGCCCTAATTCAACCTTACCGCTCGACACGAGAGAGAGAGAAGATCCGAAGGGATCCAACACCTCAAATATTAGACAACTTTTAACCAAAAAAAAAAAAAAATGAAAGCAGTACGTCACGTTTTTTAAGCAGAAAAGAAGGACCGCCGTCTAAGTTTTGAAAAAATTGAACCATTATGTAATAACATAATTTTATAAAAATGTTGTGACATGAGATAAAGTTTTAATGCGGTCGTCAAATGAAAGGAACACGTCCCATCGTTGATAAACACATGTCCTCTAGGTCGAGCCTTAGCGGTGTGGATCCCACCTTATCGTTTTAGGAGTTGTCTAGATACCCGGAAATATATTGTCTGTAAAATATATTATTTACGGAATACATTATTTAAAAATGGATTGTTACTGTTTGGATAGTATTTAGATGTAACTTGAAAAATACATTGCTACTGTTTGGCTATGGTTTGAAAAAATATGGGAAATGCATTATCAACACTTGCTTATAAACTACCGTATCTTTCTTTTTTTTTTGTCACAAAATTCTACTAAAATGTGAAATCAAAGTTATCATCACATTATTCTAAAAAGATTTTCTAATAATAACATCATCACCATTCTAAAAAGATTTTTTAATAATAACTTGTACCATTCTAAAGTCATCATTATATCATTTTCTATTTATTTTGCATGCCTTTGGCACTTATATGGAATCACATGCTTTCTAACATGATTAGATTTTGGTTTCAACATGATAAATTATTATAATAATATGAATGGAATAACATATTTTATTGTGATAAGCCTTATTTTATTTATTTTTTTATAGAAGTCTTTCAAATGTTTTAATATAATTTTTTTATAGAAGTCTTTCAAATGTCTTTATATAATTTCAAATAAACAATAAATTTATTATACTAAATTGAAAATATTTATGGTACAAGTTAAAAAATGAGAAAAAGTTTGATTAATAAATTATAATATTTGGTAATTGCAGTAGAAACTTTTGATACATTGGAAGAAACTAAATAAGTAAAGCTTATCCACACCGAAATAATTAATTAAAGAGAGTAAACACCTTATACAAACCAATTATTAAGATCAAAAGAGAAAGGGGACGGGTTTAGAGAGGTAGGGCTTATCGACATCAAAATAACTACTTCGAAAGAGAGGGAGCAGCAAACCAGTTATTAAGACCAAGAGAGAGGGGGACATGCTTAGAGAGGGTGAGAGCACCTATACAAACCAGTTATTTTGGCTTAAGAAGAGAAAGAGTATGGCTTAGTAGTGAAGAGACCAGAGTTGCTTTAGTAAGTTCATAAGACGAGTTTGAGCGAGAGAAAATGGATGGGCTTAAAGAAGGAGGGAGCATCTATGCAAATCAGTTATTATAGCTTAAAAAGAGAGAGAATACGACTTAGCAGCGAAGAGATAAGTGTTAGCTAGCTCCGATAAGTTCGTAAAACACGTTTGAGAAAGAGAAAAATGGCAAGTTATCATTTTTTTTAAGGGTAGAAAGAGATTGACGCGAAATATTTACCAAAGATTACCTGTCAAGGCACGTAATTGATTTTTCACTTTTCAGTTTCATAATTTTTTGAGAAATGTTAGGTAATCTTTTTCAATTTTCTTACTATTAAAGTGTACCCAAATGGTAAGGAAAATGGCGGGTTATCATTTTTTTTAAGGGCAGAGAGAAATTGACACGAAACATTTACCAAAGATTACCCGTTAAGGCGCGTAATTGATTTTTCATCTTTCGGTTTCATAATTTTTTGAGAAATCTTAGGTAATCTCTTTCAATTTCCTCACTATTAAAGTGTACCCAAATAGTAGAAATATCAAATTTTTTTATAATAAATTTCCAGGTACCCAAATGGCCCTTAAGATTAAGGATCAATAAAGCAAAATTTTAAATTAATATTTGTCAAAAAAATTATAAGGGGTAAGACCTAGACCGCCCACTCACCGACTCAAATTCATATCAACAATTTCGGATCTGGATCACTGTAATATATAACAGTCGTTTACTCTATTCTTAGTGCAAATGAACACCCACAAAAAGCTTGAACAAAAATATAAAGGAAAATTGTTTCATGAGAGCTGGACTGCATTTTTATAATATGCTGTCTAAAGTATTAAAACATCCATCTTAAAGATGGATGCAAATAGGTGGTCCATCTAAAAACAATTGAAACTAAAGGTTCAAATGTTTTTTTAATAAAATTATTATTTTTAATTTTTAAAATTTATTTATTTTTCATATTTATTATCTCCATGTTAGTGATTACATTTCCTTAAAACTTAGGTCCAAAACTCCATCTCAAAAATAGATTTTTAAGAGGTGACTCATTTCTACATGGACTCATAAAATGGAAAGGTTTTTATGCTTCCCCTATAACATGGAAGTTCTATCCTCCCCCTACCATCCAGCCATCCAATTTTGATCAAGAGAGCCGCTCACCGTTTGATCTTAGATCTAACGTCTCAAAGTATTTTATTTCTAGTTTTTTTTAATTCAAATTGTATGAATATGAAATTTGGTATATGCAATCTTCTCATTGAGGCGCACCTATAAAACATATTAAAAATAATTTTTTGATAAAACATAATGGCTAAAATACCCCTTGAAACTTTCAAGGTATTTTGGTCATTTTATTTTATTGAAAATATTGTTTTTATATTTTTCGTTAGTGCGAGTGTAATAGAGGAATGGATGTCCAAAATTTGGTGTCAAAATAGTATATAGAAAAAAATTTAAAAATAAAACAGTACAGAAACGTGACATTGTGATTAGGACAATCTTAACCCTCAATTCAAAATAGATGGTTGGATAAAAGGAAGGATAGAACTTCTAAACTGTTGAGAAGCATAGAAAGCTTGCCCGTCGAAAAAAACCGTGTCCAAATATAGATGTGTGACGTCTAGTACACCAAAAGATTGCTTCGCTCTCTATCTCAATTAAACAGACATACATAATCGTGCCACAATCACTTGGGTTCTGACCCGGGTCACAGGTCCGTATTTTTAAACGTTTGTTCTCAATATAAGAACGACTCTCAAAACTTTACATTTCTCGTACAGAAAGATAAATAATCACGTGCTCCCGTGATATTGGAGATACATTTCCCTCATCTAAAAACATACCTAGGAGCACGCTTACGACCTGAGGATTTAACCTCCTCAGCCTAGCAATTAACTCTGAATAAACCTTTTTTATACTCTATAAATATTTGAAAAAAAATATACATGTTGAACAAAAATTTCTCAAGTTTTTGATAGTCAGATTTAAGTATTTAAGAACTTAAAAACTATTTAATTTTTTCGAGGAATACTCATCTTATGATGTACATCCCGTATTGGCAAAATCTTCATGAGTTAACGTTTCACTTGATATTTTTTTTTTCTTTTTTTTTTCTGGTAGATCAATGGGGAATACAATCCGCCACCCATTTAGAAATAGTTGGTGGTTTTTAAATGTGTCGAGAATGGAAACCTAGACAGGTTTTTAAATATGTCTGTGGGAATGACAACCTAGACAAATAGTTGAGGCTCTAAAGGTTTTTTTACTTGAGATTAACGATACAGTTTGCTCCAATAGGAGCACGCCATAGTTGCTCATGTACGAAAAGAGACCTCTCTCCTCACACGAAAGTATCTTCCACAGGCAATTTTTTCTTTGGGTCACGGCCCGAACCACAAATAAAACAAAAGCCAACTCCTTCCAACCTGCATAAAAGCAATTAACAGCTTTCTTTTCAACTTCAAAGAAGCATTCAACACTCACTTTTGGCCTTTATCCACCTCATCTATTTTGTGGGCTCATGGCCCATCTTTAAAAGAAAAAAGTTGTCCCTCTTTTCTATTTTAGTATGCACGCGTTGAAAAATTAGGAGGTACGATTTCTACCTAATACCTTTTAAAAACTATACCGGTATGGAACGAAAGTATTTACTTTTGATACAAGGTGATCACATTAATTTTGATTATTGGATGTGAATTTGGGTAACTGTAATTATTTTATTGACCTAATTCAAACTTCAAAAAAAAAAATTTCGAACTTATAACACATCCAAACTATCAAATTTCACATCAAAATGGTTATAAAAAATTGTAACCATGTTGTATCAAAGACAAATAGTATCATTGTATACAATCCCAAACTATAATATTTGGAGTTGTAATTTTTGTCTTAATACTAAGAGAGGTATTTTATTTTTAGGATGGTATTCGAAACAAGGAAAAGAGATTAACTTTGTATGTAGAAATGTCATTTTTTTATTATTATTATGGATCAAAGAGAGAGAGAGGCCTGTGAGGAACATGTGATGCGTGCATACGTTGTAAGAGTACTTAAGATGCACTTTGTACTTTGTACAAAAATGTTTTTCTTTGGTAGATTAGTAGTGAAAACAGGCTCCTACCCGTTTTAAAAATACTAGTGGTTTTCGAATCTAAAATATAAATCTAGACAAGTAGCTGAAGCTCAAGCCGGGCTACCACCACAACCTCTACAAACATATCTGACCGAGAAAATCCACTTAAGTGCACGTGGTAGCGCGATAAGTGGTTACGTCAGGCCATCCAAGTGACCAAGCAACCAACGAAGCGCAGTGTTGCTGTAATGCCATGGAACTATTTGACGTTTTTTACCGAAGTTAGTGATTACGTGTGTTAGTGTTCATACCAGCGTTTTAAAAATCGCCGAGTCGAACCGGACTCGCCCGGTTCGACTCGGAATTCACGAAAAAGGGACCGGATCGGTTCAAAAACCGGGAATCGTCCGGTTCTAGAGAGAACCGGACGATTCCGCACAGTGACTCGCCGATTCACTGTGCGGAATCGGCGAGTCCGTGAAGAACACGGGTTGCACAGTGTTCTTCACGGTATTTTTTTCAAA
>NW_006498507.1:5036952-5052776 GCF_000471905.2 Amborella trichopoda
CCATGATAGAATTTTTTGAAAATTTGTGATTTTTTTTTTTAATCCATGATCGAATTTTTTTTTGTAATCCATGATAAATTTTTTGAAAATTTGTGATTTTTTTTTTTAATCCATGATTGATTTTTTTGAAAATTTGTTTTTTTTTTTTAATTCGATATTATTCAAAGAGAAAATGAGAGAGATGATGATTCTGAAGCCACCCTATCCCAGCCATATTATTTACATATCGAGTCCCAACAGCAACAGTGTAGGGATGAGCATGACAGTACAGGTAAGCATGAATGATGGACAATCTTCGGGGATTTTAGATTGGGAACACAACAAAACACTAACACTCAGGGATTTGGGAATAGTCAGACGCCTGTTAATATCGATGATTCGTTTTTAGATCGAATCAATGAATTGTTAAACGAATTCAATCAATGACACCAGCGTGACCAAGAAGAGCAATAACGTCGTCTATCATTTTATTTTTAGATCATATGTTACTAATTTTATGCTTTATTGTAGTCCATGTATGTTGATATACTTATTCCATGATAATTCTATGTTTATCCTTTTGTGTGATGTAAATTAAATGCTGAATGGCGGTTCATGCAGGGAAAGAACATATCAATATTCGTATATTCATTCAAAAACATGAAAATTCTTAATGGTGTACCCTCATTTTTTATTGAATTCCTAAAAAAAAATATTTATAATGAATTTTAATATTTTTTTCGGATTTCTTTTAAGCTTTATTCTAACTGATTCACCCGATTCTCGATTCGGATCGCCGATTTGCCGATCCGGATCGGTTTTTTGGGAGCCCGATCCGGGTCACCGATCCGCTTTTTAAACCATTGGTTGCAACCATGAACCCGGTTTGAAATGCGGCCAAGCTCGTATATGTAGAAATATGGGGCTTTGGATTTTAAGCTAGTTTGGATGTACCTAAAATTGCAATATTTTTTTATTGCAATCTAAAAATCTTGGGAAATAGATTTGAACCGTTTGGAACCACAATATTTTACTAATTTTTATATTGAAATAAAAAACTTCGCAGTATCAAGGAAAACGTTACCATAAACAAAAATTCATATCAGACTTGAATTTTTTTTATGAAAGTGCCGCTCTCTCACCCCGTGCAAACCCCATCTTGTGACCCAACAACCCACACCGTGAAACCTCAGAAACCCCAAATTGACTCTATCTCTTTCTCTACCTCATAAACCCCAAATTTAGTCTCTCTCTACCTCATAAACCTCAAATCTACTATCTCTCTACCTCAGAAACCTTAAATCTACTCTCTCTCTTCAAAAACCCCAAACCTACTCTCTTTCTCTTCAAAAACCTCAAATCTACTCTCTCTCTCTCTTCCTCATAAACCCCAATTCTACTATCTCTTTCTAAACTACTTAGACCCAACATCTTCAAAGGAAAATCAACTATCACAAAGAAATTTTGAAGGAGACAGCCACTCGAATTTCTGTTTTCTCACTGAAGTTCCATAGCAGGCTAGAATAAAGCCTGTTTGTTTCTCTCGAGAATGACTAAGCTCCTCTCCCATCTTTCTCTCTTTTTTTTTTTAAAACCACAGGCATACTCTCATCATACCTCCAAAATAGAGGTAAAAGAGGAAGCTCAAATAAGGCAGAGAAAAAGAACAACAATAACAAAAGCTTGAGTCTCTTGCTAAAGGGGAGAAGAGAAGAAGGAAGCAATGAGATCTTTAATTTACCGTTAGGGTTTGTTAGCTTGAGTCTCTTGTTAAAAGGGATAACAGAAGAGAGAAGCAAGGAGATATTTAATTTACCATTACGGTTTGCTCAATTCTTTTGCTCGTGGATTTGTGGTTGTATCAATGTTACAGAAAGAAACATGCAGCAAGGTGAGTGAGAGAGAAAGCATTAATGCGTAGTTATACCTTTCTTGTTGAGTGAGAGAATCGCCGAAACAAAAATAGAAATAGATTTTAACACCCAAATGACTTTATAAGAAAAGAAAAAAGACTAGGTATTTTTTGCAATTGGTATTTGAAAAACTGTATTTTTATTGAATAATAATTTTTTTTTATTTGACGTCCAAATATGTAGAAAAAAATATAAAAATAGCTTCTACGTGGGTTTTATAAATAAACGTGATTTTGATCTTTTGAAAAACTCAAAAGTTCCAAATTTTCTTTAAAACATAATCGCAAGCTTTCCATAATGTATAAAACTCATATACTTCCCCCCTGTACTTCCCCTAATGTATAAAACGCATATACTTCTTAATGTATAAAAACTCATATATTTCCCCTGTACTTCCCCTAATGTATAAAACTCATATACTTTCCCCTGTACTTCCCCTAATGTATAAACTATATACTCCCCCTTGTACTTCCCCTAAAGTATAAAACTCATATACTTCCCCTGATGTATAAAGGAAAAGGTTTCTATACTTCTCCTATAGCATAAAACATCTATGCTTCCCCTACCATCGAACCGTCCAATTTTGATCAAGAGAACCACTCACCATTTGATCTTAGATCCGATATCTCAAAGTTTTTTTTTTTTTATATACAAATTGTTTGAGTATGAAATTTGGTACATACCATCTTCTCATTGGGGCGCACCTATAAAAAATATTAAAAATAAATTTTTGATAAAATATAATGACCAAAATACCCCTTAAAACTTTTAAAGGTATTTTGGTCATTTTATTTTATTAGAAATATTGTTTTATATTTTTTCGCTAGTACGAGTTTAATAGAGGATTGGGCATACAAAATTTGGTGTCAAAATAGTTTATAACAAAAATGAAAAATAAAATAGTGTAAAGACATGACATTGTGATTGGAGCCATCTTAGCCCTCCATTCAGAATGGACGGTTGGATAAAGAGAAGTATAAAAGTTTTATGTTGTAGGAGAAGTATAGAAAGCTTACCATGTATAAAAATTATATACTTCTCCTATCCAACCGCCCATTTCTCAATATCTACCCATTTGGTTTGTCTTTTGATTTTAATGCATAACAAGATTTTTCGGAATAAAACCCTTATCAACAAAATCAAAGTTGAAATTTTGGGTTTTCTCTCTAGTGATTTAAAAACAAGAATATATTTTAGACTAAATTTGTTTGTGATTTAAAAACAAGTATGTATTTTAGACTAAATTTGTTTTAACTATTTTCATTTTTCCTCACATTATATTTGTTTTGATTTTCCCCAACTTAAAACTGGATCAAACCAATTTAACCTATTTTGAATTTAAAAAAAAACATTTTTTGGGCTCTGATTTCAAAATATTTGAAATCGGACTGGTTGGATTCCTATTTGAGCAGAAACCAAACCAGCTCAGTCCGTTTGAAATTAAAAACACCCCAGAACTTCAAATCAAATGCAGTTCAAATCTTTTTATTAAATCTATTTATATTCTTTTTCTTTTAACTTTTTGACAATTATTTAACGCTTTTTTTCCCCAAAAAATCTCCCCTTTAATCTTGTTTTTCCTCATATCACCATCCATTTATTTTGCATGACATTTGTCACAAAATTTTCCTCTTTGATCCCTCTACAAGATTTGCACAATTATTTTTCTGACGAAAACCCATTTTAATATCAAGTGCTCAAAACTGGAATAAATTCAATTAAATAGGAATATATAGGGATGAATCCAACATATGTGAGGTTCTAATAATTAAAGGGTGCGGTTTGTAGAGAGCCTAGGCTCTAAACAATTAAATTAGAGCCTATCTTCAAATACTTTTGAGAAATGCAGTTGCAATACTGAAAATATTTTTGATAGCTTTAAAATATATTTTCATCTTTATTTATAAAGTTTAAATCTTAAAAATAGTGTAGATTGATAGATCTATGAAAACTTGAAAATCTTGAAAATTGACGATCCAAAAATGCATTACAAAATACACTATTTCCAAAACTTGAAATCCATGTTTTTCTCATGTCCATGCATCCTGACGTCGAGATCATCAATTTGAGGATATTTGGACATCAAAACAACCTATTCTAGTGAAATGTTTGAGATAGGCTCAAATTTGATTGTTTAGAGCCTCGACTGTATATAAACTTTTCCCATAATTAAATAATTACAGATAATCAACAGAAGCATTGACAAATTCTTCTGTAATGCTTTCTCTGATTATTGACAGAAAAAATGGAGGGACCATTTCATATTCAAAAAATGGAGAACCTGTTATGATCATATCACCAAAAAGAAAATCTCTCTGTCTCTCTCTCTACCAACATGCCCCTCAAAACTCCTATTCCTCTCTCCTCAACCCCTATTCCTCTCTCTCTCTCTCTCTCCTCTATCTCTGAAGCTCTATCTCTTCTGCAAATTAATTGTTCTCACTTCTCAGGTTCATCAAACTCCCTATCCCAGATGGAATGTCTCCAATTAGTTTCATTTCCTGATAAGTTGAGGTTTCTTTGAGTGTTCAAGGCCAAATGATTCAGGTAATGAACCAAAAAAGACAGTTACTGGGAAACTTTACTGTTAAAAGAGTAGAACATGAGGTTAAACTGGTGGATATTGCAACATAGAAATTCTTTTGAGCAAATGATACATGACGAACTACACTGCTTGAAAACTGACCGGGAATTTCTCCAGTAAGGTATGAAACTGATTTCCCATCTCTCAGAAATATCTCTCCACGAGAGAACTCTCCTGAAAGAGATTCTCTTTAACAAATGTGCTCGAAGCATCAAACTCAAACGTAGATCACAAAATAAAAATCAAAACTAAGAATTCAAGCTGCAGCTTGCATGCCTGTGTGACAACGAACTCCCGTTGCATCATATAAACACAACAAGACTAAACTCTAAACGCACCAAATACAACGCATAGCCAATTCCATGGAATAGAGCCCTCAATGTTGTCAAATTAGAACAACGAGGAGTGAGAACAAAGTGTCGCCCCAAATTAACCAACAACAGAAAATCCCCCTCCCTATCTACAAAAAAAAAAAAGAAAAAATTCACAAATTGAGCCTCAACCCAAGTAAATGTGTCCGGAAATGAGTGTTGTGTTAGCTCTTAGCTGATAAAGTTGCCATAACAGGACATGTACCCTTTTATCTGTCACAGCAGTGCCTAAAAAAGCCATTTCTTACTTCCCCATTGTCAACAATTCATCATCTAAACAAATAACAGGGTGTCCACCATTTTTGAGACCAGAAACCCATTTCAGCTTTGCGGTTCTTAAAGTTTTGCTGCCATGAAAGCCCTTTACAGTCAACTGACACTTGGAGCAATGGAGAATTGGAATTAGAATAAAAAGGAGCATCTTTTTTCATTAGGTTGTTTGTGGTCAAAGAGAGCAGGAAATTGCAAAGCATCTGGGTATGTAAGTGAGAGAAAAATGGAATTCAAAATGAAATGGTGATATGTAGAAAGAGAATCTGGAACTAGGTCTCTGATGTTCAAAGTAGAGGGGAGAACAAGAGGGAGGGACAAGGATGGCAAAGCGCCATGTAGAGAGAGAGTCCTAAAGGTAAAAACCCACCACAATTCCATGGAGAGATCCATAAAGGAACCAAATATTAGGAAAGCAAAAACCTAGAATAAAAGAAACGAGTAGTATTATGTATAGAAAGAGAAAAGAGGTGTAAATAACAGACGAACATCGATAACGACAGCAATGATAAAACTATGATATGTACTCAGCATGTTTTTCTTTTTTTAAAAAAAAAGGAAGCAAATATTACCACACAAACAAAGAACAAAAAACCAAAAGAGCTACAGGATTGGGCTTATTATTTTACATAAATCACACTAGCCAAGAAAATGCTTGGTGCTGTTATTAATGTGTTATGTTTGTGTAATTATAACATTCTCGATGAAGGGCAGATGAATTTTATTGGTTTCCAAATGGTGTGGTTCCAAGGCCTCTTTTGTCGTCCCATCCTCTTACCCATGGCTGCCCAGGTGCTGCTCGTGTCTCAGCGGATGCATAGCTCTTCAAATTCCCGGAAATCTTGGTATGAACAGCTGAGAACACCTGCATGAAGCATGAATAGCTTAGTGCCTCATCAATCCCTGCCTCCCTCCCTCCCTCCCTCTAAGAATGTGTGTATACATGGGTATCACATTATGCATATACATGTGTGTGAGTTTATCTGTGTCTCACTGATGGGTGTGCATGCATGCACACATTTGTGTGTGCATGTACATAAATTCTTTTATGTACCGGATTTCTGTTCACTTCATCTGGAGGTTGCTCCTGACCAGTGAGCCACTTCCATAGGTCTGGGTTCTCCTGCAAGGGCCAGCAAAAATGAGTATGAAACGGACTGTTGAGGAGGCTGTGGAAAGGAGAATCTTGTTTATAAAAGAATGCATAGCTTTTAATTTTAACCCTGAGATGGTAAAATAGGCATATGATCACAAATATTAGGAGAGTGTTTCACTACAAGAAGCTATTAGGGTGCTCTAATAGTTCCAATTTTATCCGTATTTGAAATTCATTCATGGAGATCAGTCGTAGAGTCTAGATACCATTTATTACTTAATGCCACCGAAAATATTTAAAGTACAGGATCTGCCTATAAGTTACCAACATTCGCTAAGAGTCATTTCCTCCCATGAAAATAAAGTAGGATCCAGCAGATAACTGGCATGCCACCATCCTCGTCTGCAAATTGTGCTCATCAAAGATAATTTCCCAAGACATTCATTTGCAGCTCTTTATGCAAATGGGTTTTCGACCGGGGTATATTAGGATTGAATCCAATCATTTAAAATTGGCAGGTGCTTGAAAGGTGACCCCTGGGCTAGGAGGATTCAATGACGATGAAAATGAGATCCTACTGTTTTTAGCTTTCTGTGGTTCACTGCATGAAGAGGTGAACTCACGGCTCTATGGGCTGAGGTTTTGTCCCCATATGTGAGGCTCCCTATTGCTCTAGACAGTTGAGACTATTGTTAGAATGTGATTAAATGAGCTTGTGAGGAGACTATCATCCAATGGAGACTAGCCAATAATTTTTTAATACATTTGCTATCTTTTGTACAACAAGGATGGGTCTTCAATGGTGGCGAATGTTGAGGCTGACATTCTGGCCACTGATGCGGTTGGGTTGGAGAATCTTCTTGTCGACTATGAGTAGGGTAGCTAAGATAGAATCTGTTATCCATTTTATCTTTTTCATTTCACTTAATTTCATTTCTTCCTTTTTAGTAATGAAATTTTATTGACACAAAAGAAAAAGAAAACGAATAAAAAGGTACTATGACCCTGATATGGATACAAATACAAAGGATATTGCAAGCTTCTTTTTATTATTATTTTCTTTTGCGCACCCATTTAAGCTAGACATGAAAATTGTCAACTCCAGTTGCTTACAAAAAATGAAAGTTAGCCACATTATATTGCCCAGTACTCCTAAACACTTGCACTTGGTCCAATCAGCACGAGATTATCCAGACATCCAATTTGAGCTTAATATTTAGAATACTCAACTTTCTAGTGTTGAGTTTGTGGAGCCATGAACGTTGAAGATATACCTTCAAGCATTCCCTGAATACCCCACACGAAAGGTGATATCCAGTTTGTAACAGTGGAAATTTAAATTTCCAACTGTCAATAGAGCAATACTTCGATACCTTGTCAAATAAGACTACCAAGTTGAACTTATATGTTTGCTGTCTCAGTAACCCTGGTCCAACAGGAGTAGGAGGTCTTTAAAAAATAGCTTGGATAATCTTTTGTGCTCCTATCCAGACTCGAATGAAGTGGCTCTGTGACGGCCAAGGCCCACATTCTCTTAGAGGGCCTGAAACTATTCAATAGCACTTTGCGCCCCAGTCTACATGTGGAAAGTGATTGCCAAAACTGTCATAGCTTGGGCCTCAAAGGTGTTCCCATGCCCATGGCATCTGAAATCCATTTTGGACCAAATATTCAATAACATGGGGCCTCTTCAAGTAGCTTTCAAGCACCTCTGGAGAGAGACCAATGCCGCAGCAGATGTACTAGAGAAAGAGGGCACCCTGCCCCCAACGTTTGTTGTAGCTTCCCTACCTCCACGCCTTCAAAGGGCCGCTTCTACCCCGACAACAGCAACTCCTCGTACCCCCCCCCCCCCTCCCCCCCCCCCCAAAATAAATAAATAAATAAATAAACAATACACACACACCAATCCTTTCTCTTCCCTCAGTTCTTTTGGGGTTTCCCAAGTGTACAATCTGGCAGTATTAGCTACAATTCGTGAAGTGGTCATACATTTGTAATTTTTGTATCTATAACAGATTTAATTAGCCACATTATATGGCCCATTACTCCAGTAAACATTTGGAGCCTTTATTCACCTAGGTTTTTGTCAACCACAACCATCCATACAGGCCTTCAATTTCTAAACCAACTGCTTCTGGTTTTTTTATTATGTCTATATCATCATCATAGACAAGTACAGAAGTTCCTGTGTGACTAGTAGGCACAGACAAGTAGGTACAGCCTAGCCAGCCACAGGTGATGAGATTTGATGTATTAAGCTATGGGTTCAAACTTACAATAGACCTCTTTCTTGACATAGAAAATGACATTCAAGGTTTCAGCAACATAAAAACATTGCAAAGATTCATGTATACTTCTGAATGATATGGCAGAGAGCAACTTCTACATCTAGTTGCTTAAGTGATCATTGTGAGGAAATCCTCTTCATGGGGTATAAAAGCAGAGGGCAACTTTGACATCTAGTTGCTGAAGTGATCATTGTGAGGAAGTCCTCTTCGTGGGGTATAAAATGCACATAATTGGACTGATTTTCATTATCACCAGCAACATTTGCTCATAGAAGACAGGATTGGGACTAATTGACCAGATTTCTCTGTTTTCCAAAGCAATAAAAAATAAAAAATTTGATGAAAAACAAAGAACAAAATGATGAGTGTCACCCTACATATTACATAATCATTAGCTCAACCAGCGCTATGCACTACTAGCAGCAGTTTACAAGATGGAATAAATGTCACTATTTAGTCATCCACAAGCTCAGATACTTGCAAGCTGGAATTGGGTAAAATTGGGAGGAAGAGAGACCACATAATATCGACTTATCTCTTCCATCACGAAAATCATCCCTACCATGTGTCATACCTAACAAGAACTTGGGATGGGATGGATGCACTTATACAATGTTTTAATATAAAGTCAAGGAGCATCGATCATAATTAAAATCTTCCTGTCGCAATCAACCACAATGAGGATAACGGAGCTAATTAGCTATTAAATTTGCATTTACCGAATGCCAGGTTATAAAGAGACACTGGCCTCCTTATGCCTTAGAAAAATCCCCGCATACAGAGACATTTGCAATTCTTCCTACAAATTCCTTCAATGCCACAGAGTTCACTCGTTTCCTCAACGGCTGTATACCACGCATAGCGTGTATATAGAACCGATAAAAAAACACATTGTTGCCCTGTGTACCTTGCGCGAATGGCTATCCAAAGTCCATACACAATGACAAAGATGAAATAATCCATTCTTCCACTAAGAGCAACAGAGAACTTTCAAAGGGAACAACCGCTCATCTCCACCATTCATCATAAAGGATGGACCATGGATAGCACTTTATGTATAGTTTATCATAGCCACTGTGACCACAGCATGCCTATCATATCTGTAATTTAGGGAGGACAACTTAGATCGATCCTGGAGGTGTAAGGATGAACTCAGTTTGCAGACTCAAGAGTTAGATAGGAATAATAAGCAGAAAGAACAAGAAAAACATAAAATTGTTCTAAGGGAATAGAAATTACTTTATCTGTAACTCCTAAAGTTATGCCAATCATAAATCTTATAGAGGCAAATTACAATTTTCCATGAAACTATATAGAGAATCATAATAGTCACTTAATCCCAAGTCCTCATATGTGCTTTCCCTAAATGCACCTTCCATCTCAAGCATACCAAATATTCTCCTAATCTCAAGGAAGCCTCTAAAATTACACTCCTGTGCTGGAAGAAACAATAAGGCACTCAACTTAAAGCCCACTAGAGAGTACAAATAAACATAACAATCAAATGATAGATACCTTTTATTAAAAATAAAACACCAAGCCATACACTACCTTCAACTTTTGAAGACCTGATATATAATGTGTCGAGCTTGCATAAGAAGAACTCCAAAATGTACTCAAGATAACCAACAAATTCATCCCCATGGCCACAAGGAATATAGTTATATATTTAACATACTTTGTCATATGTTAAATTTCTCATAGTCTGCCAATACCACCTAATGGATTCTCGGTCTCCAAATATGCAACATTTGTACCCTATTTTTCCTATTGATTACGTTGTGTAACCTATTTCTCCATGGAAATCCGCATAGAATATAGGGAACCTGTTAATATGTGGTATTCCACATAGCATATTGGTACCCTATTATTAAATAGCACTCTACAAAGCACAGTAAAGTAATCATCCACCCTAAATGGGTTCCAAGATTCATGAAGTCTAGAGTAATTTATTATAAGAAGCACACAACCATAAATCCAATAATAATAGAGTTGCATTTTTTCAAAAATCTAAGCATGAATGCTGTGAATCTCATGATGTTGGTTTAACACCACTCTACCACATAGGTATCAGTCATAACCCTACCCTTGACTCACCCAGTAAGTAGCAACCAAGATCGTTTCAAGAATTCAAGCAAATTCCACTAAGCGATGATTATCCATGCAAGTTATCCACCAGTTCAGTGATGCTACAACGCCACGACTATCCATTAATAGATAACTCAAGTAATGATGCTGAAATTCCTTAGAGACATGGTGCCCATCCAAATCTTAAGATACGAATCCATCATCAAGTTGGTTAAGGCCTCATTGATGCCATATTGCAATTCCTTTTAGAAAGAGAAAACTGATATGTTTGTTCCCCTAGGTTTTGGGAGTTTAATCAGGCCAGGAAGGGTAGGGGAGAAGGGTTAAGGAAAACCTTGTCTCTCCAATTAACCATAAGATGTAAGGGAATAAAGGAGGTATCTAAGGTAGATCAATGTAATTGCCCATGAAGATAGTATCTTGGCATATAAGAGGGATAGGCAGCCCCAACCAAAGGTCTGAGTTTCATCGAGAATCATGGTATAGAATCATTGACGCCATTTTCATGGCTCCGTATCTAGACACTGAGAATGAAAGGGTCACTAGACAATTCAAAGAGGATGACATATGAGTAGATAATCTCTCAATTGAAGTAGTGCAATAGTGTATAACATTAAAGCACGTTTTCCTATGATTGTATATGACATTCAATTGACCCATTGTATACATTTATTAAAGAGAGGACATGGCATTTAATAGACAAAATAATTCGGAAATATATTTCAGAACGACAGGACGAGTTGTTCAGGCTTTGAGTTGCCCCTTCGCAAGTGGAAAAAAAATTCAGCACCATTTGGTTTCCTCACGAACCCCAAATAGGTGTGATAAGGCTTGGATGATGATGACGACAATGATTCGGTTTTCTCACCAGAAGAGTGGAGTGAATGGGCAAGAAAGAACAGGTGTTTCACAGAGGTCAAGAGTAATCAGAAATTATCACATACTTGTATCATTGACCAAGAAATAGAGAAGGTCAAATAAAATGGCCCCCTCTCAAATAATATTATGATCTCTCCCAAAGATTTCACAAACTCCAGATAGAAGCAGCTTTCAAGCATTGTCCTAGCGGACACCGTCTGAATTTGGTAAACTTTGTTAGAATCCATAGGAGCATAGAATGGAGAATAGAGAATAGAGAAAGAAGAAGAGAGAAGACAACATTTACATGGTTCAGGCCGAAGCCTTATGTCCACGGATCCAAAGCCCAACTAGCTACATCTTCACTATTTTGGATGAATGTTTACATCAATGAGTACCTCTATATATAGAGGGCAATCACACAATTACAGGATAAATATGGTATTATTTTTGGAGATAGAGGTAAATAGTAGGAGGCCTTATCACCAAGCTAACTTGACGTTTATTTTCTAGATACCTAATCTTATCAAGAGATATATACTCATACATCTATAATGATGTATATCAATATGAACCCAAGATATCCGATATATCCATATCTTAACACTCCCCCTCAAACTCAAGATGCTTTGACACAAAGCAACTGGAGTTTGAACAATAATACTAAGTTACCAAAAAAACGAGTAGTGATCAAATCCATTATAAATTTCAAAGGTTACCATGATCTTTCAAGAAAGGTTGGGCTCTCTACTTTCTTCTAGAGACTTTCTCTCTTTAGGGTCTCTACTTTCTTCTAGAGACTCTCTCTTTAGGGTCTTCCAAGAAAGAACCTTTCTTGGGCTCTCTACTTTCTTCTAGAGATTTTCTCTCTCTAGGGTCTTCTTCTCTGAAGATCTTCTCTTTCAGAGGCTTTTTTTCTTTCTAGAGGCTTTCTCTCTCTAAAAGAAAAGGATCATCACACAAGATGGAGCAACGATTCTAGAGGCCTTCTCTCTCTAAAGAAAAGGATCATCACACAAGATGGAACAACGAAAAACTCCATCAGCAGATAGAATTGCGTAACAGGATCAAGTAAACTTGATCATCATACAGGATGGAGTAACGGAAATCTCCATCATCAAACGGGGTCAAGTAACGAAAAACTAGATATTCGATCATCTTCATCTCCTCATCTGAAGAGGGAACTCTTAATCATCAACCATGATCGAGAAATTCGATCATCTTCATCTCCTCATCTGGAGACGGAACTCTTCATCGTCAACCAGGATCGAGAAATTCGATTATCTTCATCTCCTCATCTGGAGAGATAATTCTTGATCATCAACCATAATTTCCCTTTGCATAGTAGTCTAGTTGGACTGATCCAGGATCTTGATTTTCTTGTCCACATAGCGGTTACATTAGAGATGTTGACTTCATCTTTACTCATCTCTTAAATATGTTGACTTCATCTCTACTCATCTCATCTCCATCATCTGCTATAATCTCCCCCTCAAGTTGGGTGTGGATGCGAAGAAACACCCAACTTGCAAAATATAATTTTTTTTTTTTTTTCACCACCGCCAGACACTGGCCTTTTTTTTTTTTCACCACTGCCAAACACTGGCCCTTTTTTTTTGTTTTTTTCAACTAAAGGAGCTTCTAGATATAGAAGGGAGAAAGTCGAAAGGATGATTTAATATGGTCCCTATGGACCACCACCATGACCATAATGCTAGATTTTCCACTCACCATAAATTCCTCAAGGTCAACAGCCCCTGTTGATTTCGAGATTGATTTCAATGCAGACTCAACAGCTGAGATTCCTCCAACTTCGACGACAACATGATCGTTTTCGAGTTTCCGTAAGATGGCCATTAAATCAATAGGAGAGAAGGGGTTTCATTCAATGAAGATTTGGGAAACTAGGGCACGAATAGAGGAAGGGGGGCGAGATGTTGTGGATTTGGGGTCTTGGGGTGTCAGGGTTTTGGGTGTTTTGGGTTTTGTAGAGAGAGAAGGCGGGTTGAACGTGGAGAGAACTTTTAGAGAGAGGTCGAGAGAAGAGACAAGGTCAGGGACTAGGGTTTGTAGAGAAGTGATGAGGTTTTCTTGGATGAGTCTCTGGTTTTTGATGCGTTCTTCTAAGTATTGGCGTTTTTCTTTCAGGTAAGCAATGTCGTCGTTGCCTTCACTAGTAGCCTCCATTGGGGGAGAAAAAGGACCGAGGGTATGTGTTTCTCACTCTACGGATCAGGGGCCCTGCAACATAAGAGTTCGGCAACCTCACGACCTACGATTGAGATAAGAGTTCGGCAACCTCACGGCCTACGATTCAGATAAGAGTTCGGCAATTTCACAGCCTACAATTGAGATTGAGGAACCTCGCTCTGATACCATGTTAGAATTGATAATTGGTGGAGGAAGATAATATAACATTTACGTAGTTCAGGCCGAAGCCTTATATCCACGGATCCAAAGCCCAACTCGCTACATGTTCACTATTTTTGATGAATGTTTACATTGATGAGTACCTCTATTTATAGCGGGCAATCACACAATTACAAAATAAATATGGTATGATTCTTAGAGATAGAGGTAAATAGTAGGAGGTCTTATCACCAAACTAACTTCACATTTATCTTCTAGATAAAGAATCTTATCAAGAGATATATACTCATACATCCATAATGATGTAAATCAATATGAACCCGAGATATCCGAGATATTCATATCTTAACAAACTTTGGAGAGAAATTTGGTATATCATAAATAATAAAAAAATGTAAAAAAAATTCAAACCATTTTTTCTATTATTCCATGGCTGACCTCTCCTCAATACTCAATTTCATCCCTTGCGCAAAGGGACATTGAAATCAAAATTTTGAACCATAAAATAAATAAGAATAAATTTAATACATTCGAAAGACAAAAAGTAACTCAAAACGATTCCAAAAAACAACCTCCAGTTCTCAATGTTCAGAATTTTAGTAGGGAAATATAGAGTAACCATACCAGATCAAGAACCTCTACTAGGGCCTTGATATTTGCCTCATCCATTGTTTTGATGTTTTCTTCAACCCATCGTCCAAGAACCAAATCCAATTCAAGAAAACCCCTCTGCTTGCTCCTATACAACAACCTACAGAGCCAGAGAAAAATCCATCAAAAACCCAACATTTATATGTAAAATAAGCAAATAAAACCGCACTTTCTCATAGAAAGAAACAATCATTAAACCCTAAAATAAACAAAACCCATCAAATAGCAGGAAGTCCAACCTGTTAACGTTACGTCTCCTGCTTTCTTCATTTGAAAGATCGAGACTTTGAAGGCCAGACTCCGAAGAGAACCATGAAACTGAACCTTGATGAACTCTGCTAAAACCACCATTTCAAAAGGCAGAAAGAAGCTCAAATTGAGCAGTAATGGCGTAAAACCTAAAAATAAATAAATAAATAGTAGGGCAAAGTTTACTTGCGTGTAAAGGCTAGAATGGGGATTTCGTGTGGATAAAGAAGCCATGAATAAAGGATTCATAGTTTTGTTCAGAGAGAGAAGAGCTCTTTTTAGAGACGCCATTTTTTTTTTCCAGAAGAATACGAATTCGAGAGCTGATCTTTAAGCCTTTTTCATTTTAATTTTCGTACTGTTCTTACCCTAAATATTCGTTTTTTTTCAAATAGGTAGTTCATCCCGAAGACCCGAACCGTTAACCGGACTGAGTCGGAGAGCGGTTTAACCGATATAACCGATAAATCGGCGGATTCAACCGATTTGATCCGACAAGTCCGGGTTGGATACCAATAAAAAGTAAGCATTAAAGATCAAAATAATTTTTAAGTTTTATAATAAAGTAAAAAGTATTTATAAATTAAAATTTTAATTTTTAAAATTTATATATATATTTTTTAAAATTTTTATTTTTAAAATACCGACTAACCATCGTAACTACTCAAAATCGAAACAGGCCATCAATTACAATTTAAACGAACAGCTAGCTGTTAAATCGAATGATTTTGCAAACAACGAGTTTAATTGAATGAACTTATGTCTTCGATTTCGTCATGCACGTTGCTACATTAGGAGGTATTACTTTGCAGACACGGTGATGACTGCTACTTTACGAGGACATATCTTGTCAACAGACTCATGATTATGCAGAAAACAGCGTTTTAAAAAACGTCGAGTCGAACCGGACTCGCCCGGTTCGACTCGGAAATAGTGAAAAAGGAATCGGATCGCCCAAAAATTGAAAATCGTCCGGTTCTAGAGAGAACCGGACGATTTCGTACAGTGAATCGCCGATTCACTGTATGGAATCGGCGAGTCCGAACAGTGAATCGGCGATTCCGTACGGAATTTTTTTTTTTTTTTTTGGTAATCCATGATAGA
>NW_006498507.1:5055789-5080315 GCF_000471905.2 Amborella trichopoda
ATAGTATTACTTAGTAGAAAGAGAAAGATCTGAAATTGCCTCATTGTATGAATCCTCTCTTTAAATTAATATTACTAAATTTATGTTAAAGACCATCATGTTATAAAAATAAAAACATATAATCAGACCATTTATTCCTAGGTTGTATTAAGAAATACCTTTTATTTTTTTGACAATAAATACTTATCGTGTTATCTTTTATTTTTTTTTACAAGAAAAATATGATACTTGTTGATTATCTTCTTCTTTTTTTTTGACAAAAGAAGAAGATGTTGTACTACATTTTTTTTTGCTTGTTGTATTACTTTTTATTTTATTTTACAAGAAAAATAAAAAAATGATGCTGCCAAAGTACATTTTATTTTTTTATTCCCTTTGTTTTATTTTTTTGCAATAAATACTTGTTATATTACTTTATATTTTTTTTACAAGAAAAATAAAAAAATATTGTATTATCTTTTTTATCTTTATCTTGAAAAGCCTTTTATTTTTTATTTTTTCTATTTTGTTATGACAAAAGAAAATTTGACAACAAAAAACGAGGATTCACGCGCTAAGGGGTTCAAACTCTAGACCTCCCCTTTAAAATCAGAGACGTCAACCAACACCACCACATCGCCTTATGTGAATATATTAGCTTCTATAATAATATATATTCAATCATCTTGCTTTAATGTTTTTTGTGGGAATTATCCCACATCGAAGGATGAGCGTTGTTTTGTTCTCTATATATGCATGTGTAATAGATATTACCTTGTGCGTGTAGAAAGCGATGGGGCCGACATGTGAGGTGAGTTACCACGTGTGGAGGTTTTTTAAGTGTCACGTGTTGCTCCCCGTGAGGCGGCCACGTGTAAGAAGACTCGCGATTCACTATTGGGAATCGCCCGGTTCTCTCTGGACACGGGCGATTCCTGGTTTTTTCGTGGAACCGGCTCGGTTGCAGACCATTCCCGAGTTGAGCCGGCTCGGCTCGGCGAGTTTTCAAACCCTGATTTATACTGCATTGGTACATTTATTAGTAAAAAAATGAAAATAGATTGCATAAATATAGTGAAGTGGCAAGGGTTGAAAATAGATTACATAAATATAGTGAAGCGACGAGGGCTGGAAAATCTTTTACCCTCGTGATGGTAATGCGTTTAAAAAACAATTTTCTTGTTTTTATGTGTACATCCTCTTCTCCCTCTCAAGCTCCCGTTTTCCCTCTCAACATGACAAGCCTACAACTTCCCTCTCTTTCTCTTCTTTCTTGCTTCCTCAACCTTTCTCTCTTCGTCAGGCACTACATTGATGGAAACCAAATGCTTTATGTTTGCCCTTCTGATATACTCAGTCCTCTTTACTCAACCTCCCTTCTTTGTTCCTCTTCGAGCTTCCTTTCTCTGTACCTCTTCGAGCATCCCTTCTTTGTGCTCTCTTGCACGCCATGCGGGTAAATTATAATTATTATTAAAAAAAATATTAAAAAAGGATTTTTTTTTAGATTAGGGTTTAGATCGAGACAAAAAAAAGTAATATTTTATTTAAATTATAATGAATGATTACTCTTTTGGAACCCTTCTCTGACCCTCTTCGAGCCTCCCTTCTTTGTGCTCTCTTTAGAAGCATGTCATGCGGTAAATTATAATGATTAATAAATACTTTGAAAAAAAAAGAATTTTTTTAGATTAGGGTTTAGATCGAGGCAAGTGATAAATTATAGTTTATTTAAATTATAACGATTACTCTTTTGGGATAAAAGGATTTTTTGTGATGAGGGTTTAGATACTGATAAAGAAGTGATAAATTACTCACACATTGGCATCTTCCAATATCTCAATCTAATTTTTAAAAATTTTACCATTTCACAATTTTTTCCTTTTTTAAAATACATCACAATTTACTATTTAAACTATACATTAACGATATTTAAAAGTTGTGACTAAAATAGTTCACTCAATATTTATAACCGATATTAATTCACACTATTAAGTTATTATTCTTTGAGGTATGAGAAACCTCGTATAGTCATGCTATTTATACATATTCATTTCAATATTAAATATGAATGTCTACAAAGAGATCATTTATCTTTTGTGATTGGAGGTCACAATCACTTTCAAATATTAGATGTCAAATTGGATGGCTTTGCGGTGAGCCATGAAGTGATTTTTTTTTTTTTGAAATTTTGTATTTATTCAATGACACTAGTACAACCACCTATTTTGAAATTTAAAAGACAAGAATGATTGTGCATACAAAAGATAAATGATGTCTTTGTAAACAATTCCATATTAAATTGCTATGTCTAGTAACAGCCATGTAAGAGTAAATTTAAGGTGCAATGTAGACAATTCCATATTAAACTGTGTCAAGTAAGAGCAATGTATTTTCCAGGTTGCATCTAAATATTACCCAAACAGTAACAATCCATTTGCATGTAATGTATTACGTAGTAATGTACTATACCAGTAATATATTACACAGACAATATATTTCCAGGTATCCAAACGACCCCTTAGTATTTGCTTAGGACCCTCCAAATCCCCACCCCATAATTAACTTTACTTTGGTATTCGTTTAAATGTTTTTTGGATCAAACATCCGGGTCGATCTAGACTGATTCGGATTGCAGATCCAACTATCCAACATAACTATATAGGGTGGGCGATCCGCTCTACATATCTGGGTTCGAAACCCTACAAAAAACTGTAGTTCATGTAGTGCTGGATTAGAGCGGTCCAGTAGGCAACATTAATCCATAGCATGTATCAAAATTGACTGATGATTGGTCGAACCAGTTGGATGAGTGGATCTCAACCCTCCGGTGCAATCTATTTTTGAATTCTTTGCTCTTTTTGTTAGATTTATTCCTTTATTTCTACATTTCTCTTTTTAAAAGTATTTTATCTCTTATTGTTACATTTTTTTGAAAAAACATTCTCAATACTTTTGCAAAAATCGTGACCAACCTTTTTGTGATGTTGCAAGGTGGCTTTGGGCTTTAAGGTTAACTTTGATAAAACCACATGAATAAATTGTGATGATTCTGTGATCTTAAGATTGTTGAGACTTTGAGATGTAAGGTGGATTACTTTCCAATCACATATCTGGGAATGTCGATCTCTAATAGTCGGCTTCCATTGACTATTTGGGATAAAGTAATCCAAATGATTCAATTTAAGTTGGATCTTTTGAAATATAAACACTTATCCTTGGGATGAAGGATAACTTTGGTGAAAGCGTTCTTATCTAATTTACCAATAAATCCATTCCTCGGTTGCCAGGAAAATAGAAGGTATGATGAGAAATTTTTTGTGGGGCTCAACTGATGTATCTAAAAAGTTCCATCTCTTGAGGTGGATAGGGCGTGCACACCAAATGAGGGAGAATTGGGGTTAAGGAAAACCAAACTGGTAAACCAAGTATTACCTTGCAAATGGTGGTGGGGAAGTTTGCAGTTAAAGGATCAACATTGGTATCAAGTTATAGTTGCTAAGTATGGAAATGACATGTATGGTATGTGGATTGGCTCGAGGAATAGTAGTACAAAAATAGCTTACTGTTGGAGATCGATCAATATGTGTAAATCTTTAATTCACATGGATGTTCGATGGAGCTTGGGTGATAGAAACAATATTTCATTTTGGCATCATAAATGGGTAGGCTCATAAATATGTCTTCCGGAGGTTTTTGAGAGGATAGATAACCCCAACATCGTGGTTGCTGATATGTTTGAGATTAGGGAAAATAAGGTGGTTTGGAATATTAACCTTCCTTACATTAGGATATCGGACTAGCTCTTCTCAAAGTTATCTGCTCTTTTGATGATACTTAATGATGTTTATATCCCTCAAGATGCAATTGATGAGGTGGTTTGGGATATTGATAAAGATGAAATATTTTAGGTCAAATCTATATATCACTTGCTATTCCATGATCGCTGGAGATGGTCGATGCTTGTAGTTGATAAAATTTGGAAGTGGCCTTTACCGCATAAAATTCAAGCTTTCATATGGCTGGCAGTACAAGATATGGAGTTGACAATTGATAATTGCATTAAGAGAGGGAAGATTTACTTAATATTTGTCTATTGTGTAAGGCAGATGGTAAAACAGGGGCTCATCTGTTCTCCTTTATCCTTTCACATATAGAATATGGTGTTGGTTCTTCTCTCAGGTTGGGATAAAGATGGTTTTGCCCAATGATGTTATTGGTATAATTTCAAATGTATCTCTTTCTTTTTTGCCCCAAGGATCGTGATCTAGCAAATTGCCGGACGAGTGATCTTGTGGGAGGTTTGAAAGGAAAGAAACATAAGAGTTTTTAACTTCGTTGATAATGGATAAGATGAGGAATTTGCCGAATCTATTCCATATGGGTTTTATCAAATGTAGACCTAAGGGTCGATCTGTTCCGACTTTCATGGGAGTTTTTAAAGTGAGGTAGTTTCCCAAACAAGGATCGTGATCTGGGTTGGGAAGGAAAGAAACATACGAGTTTTTAACGGGATATGTTTGTCCTTTGGTAGGATAATGGATAAATTGAAGAATTTACCGAATCTGGAATCCTTTGATATGATAATGGATAAGATGAGGAATTTACCGAACGATGGGTTTTATCTAATGTAAACCTAAGGGTTGATGAGTTTTATTATGTTTGTTTTTTGATAGGATAATGGATAAGATAAGGAATTTACCGAATCTGGAATCCTTTCTTAGGATAATGGATAAGTTGAGGAATTTAACGAATCTGAAATCCTTTGATAGGATAATGGATAGGATGAGGAATTTACCGTACTATTCCAGATGGGTTTTATCAAACGTGACCTAAGGGTCGATGGGTTTTATCATAGACCTAAGGGTCGATCGGTTCTTCCTTTGATGGGAGTTTTTAAAGTGAGGTAGTTATTTAGTGAACCTACTTAGCAAGAGGAGTGGTAAGGAATTGGGAAGGAAATATAGTGTTTACCTATGCACGTCCACTTGGAGAAAAAGCAGCAAACCAGGCAGAATTCCTGACTCTCCTTCATGGATTAAACATTTTCGTGACCAAGAATTTAGGATCGTAATGTATTATCGAAAGTGGTTCATTAAATGTAATTAGATGGTGCAAGGGTAAGCAAAAGATGCATTGGGAGTTCAGGTATGTTTTACTGCAGATTTTGAGTTAAATATGCTTTATTGCAAATCTTGGACTTATCCATACCTTTTTCCTTCTTTTTTTTTTTTATATATATTGGGAAGCCAATGTATTGGCAGATTATTTGGCTAAGGGGATGCTACTTTAACAAAGGCTTTTCTTTTTTGCCCAATGTGTTGGCAGATTATTTGGCTAGGGGGATGCTACTTTAACAAAGGCATTTCCTTCTAGTTTCTTTTTAATAAAATTAGAGAATTTCTATCAAAAATATATATATTACTCTCCTATGTTTGCAAATATCGCGATGGCCATTTTAATGCATGCTTTCTCTCTCCACGATGGATCTCTCTAGAACGTGCATCGATCTTGAGAAACGCGCATGTCTCTCTATAAAAATTGTTCTATCAGAACGCATTTCTGCATTTGGTCCTCGAGGTATAAGCATCCATCTTAAAGATAGATATAAATAGTGTTCATCTAAAAATAGTTGAAACTAATAGTCTAATGTTTTTTTCATAAAATTATTATTTTTAATATTTAAAAATTATTTATTTTTTCATATTTAGGATCTCCATGTTAGAGATTATATGTCCTTAAAAATTGGGTCCAAAAATCCATCTCAAAAATAGATTTCTTAAGAGGGGATGCATTTCTACATGTACTCATAGAAACTGTATCCCTCTCTATAACCAGTATGCATATCTCTCTCATAACATCATCAAACATCAAATGTAGCTTTAATACTCATTATAATTTTTACCCCAAATTTTAGTTTTGTCATGTTTATTCCTTAGTTTAATATTTTTGAAATTTCAATCAATTTTATAACTATTATCATTGTATCGATATGTATCTCTGGATAACAATAACTTTTGTATTTAGAAAAATAGTCCAACCAATCTAACTCAATCGAACTAGCTTTGTCTAGACCAGTTACTCTGACAACTTTATATTGTAGAAAATCCTAAAAGCAATCCACGAAAAAATAAGAAAGAATAAACAAATACAAAATAAAGAGACAACCAACCACAATGTAAAGAGATACATGGTTCGACAACATGCCTACGTCTACGGGAAATGAGATCTTTTTTACTAGCAATGGAGAATAGAGTTACAATAGCTCTCTTCCTCATGCCTCTCTGTTCTATCTGATTACAAAAAAATCTGTGTTTTTCTTTTAACCCAAAAAAAGAACCCCTATCGCTACATTTATAGAGTGTCAGATAGATGGTACAAATTACCGAAATACCCCATGTACGGATAAAAAAATTTCCCCCGGACCCCTGCAAGGGCCAAGTCCACCTGGCAGGACAACTCCTCCAAGCCTCAAGCCCTTCAACCTTTACTAGCCCTCCGGAATCATCTTTTTTACTCCACCTTTGGCAAATATATTTTCTCATAATACAAGACATTAATCCTCAACATATATAAGGCAGAATTTGGTTTTTTGGGGGTGATAGTGGAAAAGTTGACAGATAAATCACCCTTACTATCACTCTATAGAACCGCACATGAGATTTTCACCTCATACGGCTCCTCATTCAATTCTTTCGAAATAATTAGAATGGATCACCTAATTATCGATCACAATGTGGATTATCTAGATGAGCATTCTTGCACGACTAGCTTCTCCAATTTTGTTGCGAGTTCAAATTCCATCAATTGACGGGAGAAAATACTTTTCCTAGTGTAAGGTTTGTATAAGACATCAACCTTAAATAATCAAAGTAAAAGCACCTCCAAAGAAGATGCAGTTCCATTGTTTGGGACTCTTACGATGATTTGAAACTCTATTCATACCCCTAATATGAGAATCAAGGCTGAATCATTCAGATCTATACATGCTTAAAATTTTGAAACCGAATGGTCAAAATAATATGTTATATAAGATGCACTATTTTTGGACATGAAATCCTTTATTATCATTTCATATCCTTACATTTCAAAAGTTGAGTTGATCAATTGGAAGATTTTCCAACGTCAAAGCAAATAGAGCAGATAAATAAATGCTTGAAAATTTGAAAATGAACCGTCCAAATAATTTATTACAAGAAGCACTATTTCAAAGACTTGAAATTCTTTCTTTTTTTTTCATATCTGTCAATCACAAGGTCAAGATGACCAATTGGAAAGTTTTTCAACATCCGAACAACCTTATTTAGTAGGCTTTTGATGTAGGGCAAGCTTTCTATGCTTTCCCTACAACATAGAAGTTCTATCGTCTCCCTTATCCAACCGTCCATTCTGAATGGAGGGCTAAGATTGCCCCAATCACAATGTTACGTCTCTACACTATTTTATTTTTAATTTTTTTTTCTATAAAATATTTTAACACCAAAAAGCATAATTTTTTTTTTAATAAAATAAATTGACCAAAATACTACTGAAAGTTTCAAGGGGTATTTTGGTCATTATTTTTTATCGAAAAATTATTTTTAATATTTTTTATAGTTACACGTAAATGAGATATGCACGTACCAAATTTCTTATTCATACAATTTGTATAAAAAAATAAAAATAAAAAACTTTAAGACGTCGGATCTAAGATCAAACGGTGAGTGGCTCTCTTGATCAAAATTGGATAGCTGGATGGTAGGGGAGGATAGAACTTCTATATTGTAGGGGAAGCATAGAAACCTTTCCCTTTGATGTATGCCTGGCTCATATAAGTACTAAATTAAATTGGATTAAAAATGTATTTGACCCAATTACTCGAAACTCTATCACAAAAATACATGCTCATATCATATGGTTTTGCAATCGCCACACCTCTCTCTCACGCTCTCTTGTTGGATACGGTAACATTGAAAATTGCCTCATTTATTATTGGGATTTGATATTAATATTGATATTTACGAGTTTTCATGTTAATTGATATTCTTATTTTTTAGTTTGTGAAATCTCTTGTTTTTATGAAATCAAGGAAGATATATATATAGTTCTTAATGGGATAATGCTTTCTATTTGTCATAGGATTCATAACCTATTTCAGTCAGCGTATGGGAAACATGGACTTTTCACGAGAGAGAGAGAGAGAATCAAGGGCCTCTTTCACAGAGAAGGAGAAGACTTGAATGAATCTCTAGAGAGAATGAGCTTCTAGTGAGAGAAACGGTTTTATCCATGCTTCAGGTGGAAAGAGATTTTGGACGATAACTTATTTTTAGTGAGAGAATCGGTTTTTCATTGCTCTCATATCTTTATCTGGTGTGTTTAGTAATTGTTGTCAAAAGCAAAACGAATGAAGAATGACAAGTTATGTCAGTCGGAACAATGGTGTTAAGGGTTGTTCGACTGGATATTGTTAATGATTAGTAAGATGCCTTTTGTCATGCGTGTAGATGTAATCACACGTGACAAACGACAAAATCATGGTGTTATTTTTGCGTTATTTCTTTCCTATTTTTTTTCCTTGCTTATTACCTATTGTGTTTTTCTCGCTCTTTATTTGCTTATAACTTCTTATTTTTTGTGTTTACTTGTTTATAAAGCTAAAACAAATTACTATCCTAGACTCGGCCCTCATGGTAATGGTACAAATGCATTTGTCACCTGTGTGATCATTCCGCATGCTTCGAAGTGAAAATTTGTGAGAGACAGATTATACTGACGTCCTTACTTTTTTTCTTTTTTTCTTTTTTTTTTGTCCAGGGCCGACAATGAGTTGAGCAGTCCGCCTGGCCTGATCAGGGGGCCTAATTACAAAAAATTAGGATTTCAGCCACAACATGATCGGGTTTATGGTTGTGACCCTGGCACCAGATCATGCCTAGCCCAAGCCAGTTCCATGGGGAAATAGGGCTCGGGCTGGGCTTAGCCCGGCCTGCTGCCAGCTAATTGTGAAAAAGATATTAAAAAGCATCATATGAGGATGATTGATTAATACGTCTTTGTTTCGACTCGGAATGATAGGGAGAGAGAGTTTGCCGATTGTTATTACATTAGAGAGAGTTTGACAAGGAATCAGATGTTCGACATTTATTCAACTGTGTAGGTTGGAATGTTGTCAGCAAGTTTCCACTTAAAACATGATCTTTTTAAGAAAAGTTTGGAGTTCTTAAAATCGGTTAACAATTCTAAGTTTTTCAAAAGATCTTCAAAAAATCATGCTGTTTTTATGTTGCCGATATAAATATTTATTTTAGCTTGTTTTCAAAAAAACTTTTCAAAAGAACTTATTCCCTATAACTTTATTTCTTCATTGATTTAATATTTTTCGATTTGGGTTTAGAGATATGAACACTTAAATTGGAAGTAAATTAGATATCTTGATTTAATAAAAACTTCCATTAAAAATTTTCACCAATATGTTCCCTTAAAAAATGCAATATATTTTCCAAAAATAATTCATCAAAACAACGCTATATCTCAAAATAATAGTTGGAGTTAGATAAATAGTAACCCAATAAAAATTCTTTTTTTCCCCTCTAAACATATAGTATCATTATAAAGAGATAGAGAGAGATTCAATGACAACTAAAGATTTAGGCAACTAAGAATTCATGATGAAAATATTTGGATTTGTTTAAGAATTTTGTTTTTGTTTTTTTTTTATACAAAAATTTCATTAATTTCACCTTTTCAACTTTTTTCATTTCATTAGTATATACAACATAACAATTTGGATCGACCACTATTTTAAATTTTTGGATTTTTGTGCTTTAGTTAATAACAATCCTATATTAAAGGCAATTTTTATTTTTTTCTTCCAATAATAATCCCATATATGGGTTCCATTCTTGTTATTTGCTAATGTAGTTCTTGTGTTTAATATTGTTGTTGTATTGTATGCTCCAAATAAATCTATCTTACGTTCTGTGTTGTGAACAGACTAAACATTGTTGCTGTATTAATTATAAAGTTTGGGAAAAAATTAGTCAAATATGACTCTAATGATATTAGGTAAGGACATAAAAAGTATGGTTCAATCGATTTAATGTATCCATGTAATAACCGCAGCTCAAAATCTTATATTGTGATATTTTTGTATATAGTTAATATATTCAATTTCTAAGTTATTTTGCTAGCAAATGTTCAATCTGTTCTTGGTTTTGGAATCTTAAATAAACGAGAGTATTCTGGTAATTTGGCCAATTAGTTTAACCATTTTAAGGATTTTTTGCCTTTTCTCTTAGAAGAATGATAAAATTATGTTGTGATCTTTTTAACAGGATACTAAAAGCCCATTTAATGTTTAATGCACCAAAAAAAAATTTTACATTCATGAATCCAAATTCAGGGCGTGGAGAAGGTGCCTACATATAACATAATTGTCTAATAAAAGAGAAAAATTTAGTAGCTCCAGCCTCCAAATAGTAAGACTATTTAATTTACCATGAAATTAGCCATCATATTATTAAAAAATTAATAGCTCCAAATAGTAAGACTATTTAAAGATTACCCCCCTTTTACCAAGAAATTAGCCATCATATTATTACCTTATTTATATGCGAGTCCAATTAGTATGGCCTTCTTTTAGTTCACGAGTACCAAAAGAAGGAAAACCTCCCTTTTTTAGGAGAGAGGTCCCTACCTTTTTAGGGGAGAGGTCCTTATCCTAAGTAGGAATTGAGCTTAAAATGTAGTGTTGCAAATCGTCAAGCGCTAACTAATTAAGTCTGGGCTCGTTTTTTGAAAAACCTCTCTTTATCGACCACCAATCATCAAGCGAAATCCCACAATGAAGTTCTTAATAAATTTATAAAGATCGAATTGAACTTGTCGGTCCAACTGATTGGATGGCCGACTCGTGCTTTAGTTGGTCTAATTTAAAATAAAAATTGTATTTTGTAAAAAATAGTCAAAGTCAAAGTCAATGCTTGAGTGAGTGGTTTTAACCAAGTCGACTGGCCAAAAAAAAGTTGGCATATTTATTTTTAATATATTACATGTTATATATATATATATATATATATATTATTTTTATTTTATTTTATTTTTCTTTTTAAAATCCAATTCCACAAATTTAATTGATGGCCGAATCAAGCTTTAAATGTTCAATGGGCAGTTCTGTCTCATAATTTGTAGGGCTGGTAACCGGGTTGCGCAGCTTGGTCCGCCCTGGTTGGCCCTACGGTGAAAATTAGGGTTTGGGCTACAAATGTGCCCCAAGGGCCAGACCAACATGGCTCAAGGCCGGGGCCTTTGTCCCTAGCTAGGACCTCTTTATTCCTTAATTTTTTATTTTTAGTTTTTAGGTCTATTACGCCCTCCCCAACTTGGCTAGGGCTAGCAATAAGTCAGGCCACCTCTAGCCGTAGCCCGCTCTATTCCCTTGAGGACCGGTCCAAGCCCAAGTCTGGCCCTATCATGGTCAGGCCACACCGAGTAAAATTAAAAGAAAACAATAAAAAAGCGATGAAAAAATAAAGATGGAGTGGGGCTTGTCTTGACTTGACGTCGGCCCAGTCATCGGGCTACATTTTGTAACCCAAGCCCTAGTTTGTTTTAAGGCCAAGCTGGCCCACCTGCCCATGGCCACCCCTACTCTTTACCATGCTTGGACCGGCCCTAAACTAGGGCCTGGCTGGCAGGTAGCTCTTTAAGTAGTGTGTTTTATTCAAATTTCTTTCTCTTGTCCAGAGAGATTTTTTAGCACTGGGAGATATATGTTAGGGATTATATAAAGGGTGTGGTTCCTATAAGGTTGCAACCCTTTAACAATCGAATTAAGGTGCACCTTCAAAGTTTATTGTATGTAATTTTGGTGTAAATAATTTTTAGAATAGTTGAAGATTTATTTTATATCTAATAATAAAAATTTTAAACTCCAAAAATAGTTAAAATCTAGTAGATTTATTAACATATAAAAATCTAAAAAATGATCAGTCTAGATGTATTATTTTTAGGACTCAAAATATTTTTAGTTTTATTCATATTCATACGTCTCGATGTGGAGATGATCAATTAAATGATTTTTCACATTTTTTTTTTCCCAATGGATTTTTTGAGGTGCAAACTTTAATTCTATATTTTAAGGTTGCAACCCATCTTTAATTCTATATTTTAAAGTTCCCGTTTTTTTCTTTCTTTTTTTTTTTTTTTTTTTTTTAGGACTAACTTACTTTCATTAATAAAGAGCAAAGGCTCCGAGTTATGTTTTGTTACAAAGAGAGTAACAAAGAGAAAAAAAAGAAGGGGGGCAAAGAAAATAACAAGAGTAGAGGGAAGGGAAGAGAGGGGTTTAACTACGGGCCGAGCTAAAGCATCCCACAACACTATTTTTTTTGTGATTAATATGGCAGAATTGGACCTCTTTTCCTATAATTGCCAAAAAGATTTCATCCATAATAGAGATCCAACGCCACTAGATAGAGCTAGGATATTTATACCATTTAATAACATTGGCAGAGTCACCCTCGATGATAATCTACCTCGGATCCACAGATAGCCTTATCACTCCTTTCTTAACTGCCTTAAGCTCGGCTTCATTTATGTCACGGAAAAACAGTGGGCTATTGTAGGAAGAAACAGCATCTCCAAGGTGATTTGCCAAAATCTCACAAAAACTTGCCTCCCTAACATGAGATCTTAGACTGCCATAAAAATTTAATATCAACCTTATATAAAGTTTTCCTTTATATAAGGTTGTAACCTTATATAAACTTTCTCTTTATATAAATGGAATTTCTATATAACCGTATCATTTATGAGGGCAAATTTAGAGAAATTTGTAATTGGGCAAATCTTGGGAGGAGAGAGAGGAAAAGAGATTTCAATAAATAGAAATAAATTACCTGCTTATATTTGGATAGTTGTGCAGAGAACCTAGCACTCGGCATTAGCAAGATTGCATGTTAGAGAGAGAAAGAGGGGAGAGAGAGAGCCTTGTAGAGAGAGAAAGAGGGAGAGGAAGTGAGGGGGGAGAGACACACTAGGCATTAATTTTATAGAGAGAGACAGAGAGGAGAGACCATAGTGGTGCATGCAAGAGAGAGAAAGAGGAGAGATAGATTTTAGAGAGAGAAATAAGTGAGAGAAATTTTAGAGAGAGAAACTCGGCATGGTTTTATTACAGAATGAGAAAAGCCCGTAAAACACCGGGCATGTAAGAATTGTTTAGAGAGAAAACGAATATATGCCCATGTTTAGCAAATTTAACAAACACAAAAAGAAGAAAGCAAGTGAATTGTAAAGAAATTTTTTTAAAATAATTTTTAGAGAGAGAAAAAATGGTATTTGTACCATGTATGGCAACGTTAACAAAAGTGAAAAAACAAAAGAAAGGGAAGGACCATGCGGTGGCGCAGTAGGAGCCCTCTGCAACGTCAGATATCGACTGTTTATCGAATTTTATATTCCATTTACCGTTTAATTTAATCCCCTCCCCCTCCCCCTCTCCTCTCATTCTCGCCTCCTCTTTCTATCTCTAGCCTGCTCTCTCTAGCCTTCTCTCTCATCAAAGCGCCTTGTGTCGCTTGCTTCGATCCAAGCCTCCCCCATTTTGTCTCTCTAAAGCCATCCATGAAATCATCGCAGGTTTTTCCCCTTTCCTCTGGTGTCTTCTCTGGTTTTTTTTGTTGATGTTTCTTAGGGTTTCTTTTTGCCTTAATCAGTTGAAACTATTGGATAATTCGGTGCAAAATCGCTTCTTTTTGGCTGAAATTGGTCAAAAATGGCGGCTTTGTGATGTTCATTGCCGAGAGACTGAATTTTGCTTCTTGTGAATGTGTTTTAATGGTTGCTTATGTCTTTGTTAATCTATTTCTCTCTCTCGATACCTTTTTTCTCTCTATCATAGATAAATAATCAATTGGGACTGATACAGGGTACCCCATTTTCTTTTTCTTGTCCATTTTCTCTTGTTTTGCCATTCATAATGCATGTGAATAGGGCTGAATTCGTTAATGGCTTGCCTTTTTTGAAGCTTTATTTTGGCTTGAAAACTAGGCTAAATCAGGGTTTCTGAATTCTCATACTTGAATCTTGTTTTGGTGTTTTCTGGGTTCAGTCGTTGGAGATCGAGATCACATGCTAAAATCTTGACTGGTTTTCTCTTGATACTGATCGTTTTGAAAGGTTGATTTTTAGGGTTTTGAATCAAATTTATTTCTTCATTATAATCTTTAGTGTATCCAATGTTCAATATTCAGTAGCTATAATAGTAAATTGAATTGTCTGCTCTGTTTTTTGCTGGATCCTCCATGTTTGATTTGATTTATTATTGGTTTTATTGGTAGGATGTAGTTCTACTAATTATCCTATTTTTGTCAATTGATTGTTCTATCCATGGAGATTGGCTAATTAGGTTATGTTTGCTTTTTATCCATCTCTACTTCTGCTGTTGTTTTGAACGTTTTTGCTCTTAGTGCCCTGTCGTAGAATGTTATCACTGAGGATTTGTTTAGTTTAGAACATCTTAAAGCCATAATCACACAACAAATTTTTTGGAAATGACTTAGAACATGACTACCCGAAAGTCATTCATTATGAGCTATAAATTAATACAAATGACAATAGAGTGAGAACTATTTTTGAAATGTTATGTAGAAACCCCAACAAAAAAAACTGATGTTATACAAGAAGAAGAATGTTATAAATTGACCAAAAAGGACTCATGATGAAGATGTAGTAAACAAGAAGGGATTCCACAAAGAATATCTATGGTTTGGTGTTTCTTGAAATATCAAAGCTCTGAAAGAGTTAAATGAACTTTCAATTTCTGCGTCATGTGACACCATTGAAAGAATGAAAAATCAGATCTATTTTGTCATGAAAGTTGATCATTTGCATCTAGCTCTTTATAATCAATGATTTTTTTCCAAGTTGAATACCATTAAGGTGATGTCCCACAATATTATATTTTTGCATTGCTGTCTTTTCATTAATTTTATTAACTGTGCTTCTGTTGATACAATTAAACCTTTATACTTTCCAATTGTGAAAATATGTGCAGGTTTATTGACCTTGTATCAAGGCATATTCTTTTCATTTTGTGGAGGCAAACGGGGGATCCCATTATGCACAGATTGAGGTCCAATAGAAAGAGAAATCAGGATCTTGAGTTAAGATTAGGGCCTTCAACTTTGCCCAAAAGGAGCACAATGGCCACTAGGTGCTCTTTGAGCTTTCCTAATCCAATCACCATCGAGGATGACGACGATGATGAAATCCAGATATCCACTTCTAGGGCTTTTGCCGAGGTATGTATCGTGGCAGTTTCAATTTTTCATCTTTTGTGCACACATGTGATCTCCTCTACTCAATCTTCGTACAGTACGATATTACTCATGGTTGTAGTAATTCATATATTGAATGTATTGCAGCACATATGAGGTGTAAATATCTAGCCACTGAATCCAAGGTTTAAGTCTAATGTATAAGTGGTTCTTTGAAGTCTTTTTCCTATTTTCTTGTTTTCTTCTGTTGTGACATGTTACTTTGAAATTGTTTCTAGAGAACTTTTACTGGGAGTCTTCATTTCATTTGGCTTAATCTCTGTTCTATGAGTGCATTTTGCACAGGCAAGGGGTGTATCACTTCATGGGGCATCATGGGGCACAATCATTACAGATGAAGATTTAGAATTGCGTCTTGGATTTGGAGGTGAGTTTACTTGTAATCGATGGTTTTGTGTGCTATAATTCGGAAGTTGTCATTAGCTAAAACTGTAGGTGATGGTTCCACGTATATCCACCTATCTCTCATCGTTCATCCATATCTATATATTTGATCTCTATCTATCTACACTTGCATGCATATCTCTCTACCTATCTACCGTTCACGTTATCTAGGTACATGTATGAGCAGTGTAGAAAAATTCAGGCTTGGGCTTTGATTTGCCGGGTTCTTAGGCCCTAGTCAGAGAGGCCGACTCAGTCGAATCGGACCACCCGATTAGAACAATTCCTCAATTTAAAACCCATACAATTTAAGAACTGGGATCACACTCCCATTTTTTGGTGTTAGTCATCAGGACCCAGCTCCCAAATGGGTCCAAGTGACTAGGGTGGACTGAGGCTGTCCGAGGGAGTTCTTAATCACTGTGTATGAGTGGTATATTTATTTATGCTTCAGCTCCTTACTCAAACAAGTTTTTTGCGATTCCAAGGTTAACTAGGGCAACCAAATGTCTGCTGTGGAATTTTTAGGTTCTCAAACTTCAGGGTTTGATGGTCTCTTTATATGTAATATGGAAAGGTTTATATCGCTCTTTTTAATGGATGAGAATGGATGTGCTTCAGTGTTCCTCAATAATTGTTGGTTTTGATCTTGGGACGGCAACTGCACTGTTATACGACCATTTATTGGCTAGGATCCTGTCAGTTATGTTCAATCACTTGGATCCATGTATCTTTCACATGGAAGTAGTTTAAAAATTGAACTCAATTAAACACAAAATGTGCCTTATGATGAATTTCATCTGCAATGTTTCTGCCATTGTCATTAGAAATCCTTTATGTTATTTTGGTGCTTACAAAGAATTTACATATTGTGGCTGATTATGTTAAGCGTTTGCCATTGATGGTAGAGAGGATTAAAACTGTAGAACTCATGGTTTCATTTTACTTATGATTGTTACCACTATGATTAATCAACTGTTTCAATTAAACCAACATAGTATACACATAATTGAGCTTTATGGCACGTTTGGTTCGTGTGAAAATATTTTCCAGAAAACATTTTCACATGATAAATTCTCTCATGTGGTTAAGTGAGGGAATATTTTACATCAATTATTTGCCAATTGGTGTGAAAAGATTCACTAAGACCAATTGATATGAAAATATTCTCACACCTAACTACATAAGGGAATTTTTCACATGAAAATATTTTCTAGAAAACATTTTCACGTAAACCATATGTGCCCTTAAGGTGACAAAACAAACCAAACATGGATATGGTGACATATTGCCTTCGCTTTTTTTTGGGTACTAATGAGCCTGTGTTGCTTAAAAAAAAAAAAAGACTAAGAAATGCCCAATTCTAGAGGCTTAAAACCTTATTTTCTGTGCTTATTGTTTAAGACAAGTTACACAGGAGATTTGTTTGTAAAAAATTGCTTGTAATGCTCTGCCTTCAGTAGTAGATTATTTAAGATACTGCTACTAAAGTCACCATTTATCATGTTCTTGAAGAGAACTCTAAAGAAATAGCATTGTATCAATAGCTTGGAAATCTTCCTAATAATCTTTTCGTAAATGTGATGCTTATCATTTTTTCTTTCCCATTTTTTGAAATGGAAAATTTTCTATGTTTTGACAAATTCTGTTTCTTGAGACTTTGGCAGGACACAGTGGTTACAGTGGTAATCCACCTCGTGCAATTAGTATTTGTGATGATGGAGAAGAGGACGATTTGAGATGTGTCAAGGTAAGCAGTAGATGTTCTCCACTGCATATGTTTTATTAAACTGACCACGATCTAGCTCTGTATAGGAAACTTTTTGCATTCTTTGGTGGATAATTTAATCAATTATTGTTCGATAGTGATCGTATTATAGATTATTTATTCTAAGCATTTTTGTTTGCTACGGTTTGAAAAATTGAAATGGATTAGAAAAAGTACATAGTAGTCCATTTTTAAGGCTCAAAATATGTTTTTATTTTTCAGATTCGTGATCATGGTGGCCAGGATGTTAGGCCTGTAAAATTTTTGGATCCAAAATCCAAATCCCCCTACAAGATGGATTTGGTAGTGGTGGACTCACTGTAGTAAGTGCGTCCTTGGATGCACCTAACCCTACTCTTTATCCAAAGAAAAGTTATACCTCACTATCAATCTATCAAGTTGGCATGTCCTTTCGGATTATATGTTGTTGTGCATTTAGTCTTGTCTACCATACTATTTTTAACATGATTGCGATCAGTTGATGTGCGGTGCTTTAATTGTCATGAGTTGGTGTGCGGTGCTTTGACCAGATCTTGTGCTGGTCGTGGTACGTTAGGATGAAATATGGTCTCACGTACGTTTTAATTGGCATGTCCTGGTGAAGACCATTGTAACCACTTGGATACATTTTGATGGTAGAATGCAACGAGGCGAAGGGCATGAGTATGGCAATGCCCTAGAGTTGGCAGTTGAACTCTTTGCTGGAGGGGTTGTCAGTAAAGAAGCATTGTCAACTACTCTGGGTTAAGTGCTATTTGTGTACATCTGTTTGTTTCAACTTCGATTCAAATTGCTGTACACTTTGTTACACGTACTGATGAACTAGTTGTCAAGTAGGAAAAAACAAAAGGATTGCTACAATAGAGGTTTGATGTGAATATAATTAAGGGCCTAAATTAAGTAGAAGTAACACCTCTTATATTAGTACTATACAGTCAAAATTAAGTAGAACCTTTTTTATTTTTTAAAATCAACTAGAATATTTTCTTGGAAACTAGTTTGACTAGACCATAAACTTCAGCCTGTCTCCATTGGGGGCTTCATTTCATGTCAACCGATATAAGTTTCCCGAGGATTAGAAACCTGTTTATCATCACAGGATGGATTCCTAGCTGTTGAGGAACTCTGGTCAAATAGTATTTGGAGTGCATTTGCATAATCAAAGTGCATTTTGGTATCTTTTTTTTTTTTCCTTGGCTTAATCTGAGGGTAAGCTGGGCTATGGCACATGCATGGAGCTCTAGATTACGGTTCAGCCCCCCTGATAAATCAAGTTATGCTCTTATCGTCTTCTTCACATTGCTGTGGCAGCCTTTTGATTCAAGTAGGTTTAATGCACAATTGTTGTCTTATGATTTGAGTATAAATTACGACTGAGATGTCCTTGTTGAAGTGATCAATGTAGATTATATTGATGAAATGTATTTTCTATGTTGCCTCGTTGCTCTTTCTTTTGATTTTCCCTATAATACTTCATCTTAATATCTAATCTTTGCCCCATTTTTAATGCAATACCTTTGCCACTGAATATTCATTTTCTTTCTGGATAGCATGCACTGCTCTCTTGCCCTTGCATTATTTGAAGAGAGAGACAATGACTCAGATTTGAGTCTTATAATCATATCTTATAATTCTCTTGCATATTGTACTTTCTATGTAATTAGAAGAAGAAAGGCGGGCTGGCATCCACCAGTGTGGAGGTGAAACTAACATGTGCAATATGCATGGACACAATGAAGGAGGAGACTTCAACTGTATGTGGCCACCTCTTTTGCAAGCCTTGCATAACAAGTGCCATCCAAGCCCAAAAAAAATGCCCTCAATGTCGCCGAAAACTCTCTAACAACAACATCCATCGCATCTATCTCCCAGGCGCAAACTCTTGACCCCCCTCAACTGATTATTTAGCATGTCTGCCTTGTGCCGCTAAAATTTGGCAGCATTTCTCGCACGAGCTTTGGGAATTGAAAAAGCCTCTAATTTTGGATGTTGGATCCATTAGTCAACACAGCCTTCGGTGAAGGTGTTTTAGTAAAAGCAACGAGGGGGATAGATGTTATAATTAATCTTTTATTATGGAAATTTGTATGTGGCTTATCATATCGTTGTTAATCTATTTTTTTTTTGTACCCTGGTCAGTGGATGCAATTGGGTAATTAGTATGTGAATCCCTTGCCCTTTTTGTTTTTCTGCATAGTGATGTAGCTTAACTTTTAGTTTGTTTGTCCTAAAAGAGTTGTGTTTCATATCTCATTGTTCTCAAATTGGCTTTTAGTTTTGCCTTTGAAAAAGCTTTTATCCTTCGATCATGGTTAAATTTGTTGAGTAAGTTATGGATTGTATAGGATGAAAGCTAATATTTTATGTGATTGTATACCATGAAACAATTACTTTTGGGACGTAAATGTTACAAATGCCCCCAATCTGTCAGATGTGAAATCACATAGTTGGGGTGGAATTATTTCTAAGAGGAAAATTTCTCATGCTTTAGGTATGATTAATGATAATATCACAAATGATTGATTCAACATTTGATGACCTATTATGAGGTATGCACTTTCCCATGAGTTATGATCTTGGCCGTGATTCACTGACAGTTGAGAAGACAAGACCAACCCCAAGCTTTGATGGGTTGGAATCCAATTTACTTCAAAATATACAGGGTAAGGGTGTTGACATGGCATGCAGACCTTGTGCTGTTCATGTAAATGGATAGTACAAGATGTGCTAGCATCATGTCCGTGCTGGCACATCTTGCACCGTCTGTTTTTATTGAAAGAGTGCAAAGGATTCCAGTTGCATCTGCAGCTGCACAAAAACATTTCCCAAATATATGCTTGCAAATATTTAAGGGCCCGGTTTCTATGCTGTCAAGCCCGTGTATGTAGAAATGCGGGCTTATTAATAAATCTATTTTTGAGATGGATTTTTGGACTTAGTTTTTAAGGACATGTAATCTCATGAATATGAAAAAATAAGTAAATTTTAAAAATTAAAAATAATAATTCTAGTAAGAAAATATATGAACCTTTAGTTTCCATTATTTTTAGATGGAAAACCGACTTGCATCCGATGGGTGCTTTACACTTTTTAGGCTGCATGTGGAGTCATGCGGTCCAGCCAGCATGGGACAATTTTCCAAGATTTAATGATCTAATAAGTACCATTAAACAAGTAGGAAATCTTGCAAATGCCATGTTGATCTTAGCCTTTACTCACCAAAAAGACAAGATGCCATATGTTCATGTCCCATGCTCTTTTTATTGGAATCTTATAGACGCATATATGAAATCTCCTTGTGGTGTATAGCATATCATCCCATCCCTTTCCTCGTATTAGTATGTACTTGGTCTAGGATGATTCCTGTTCTATTAGATTCTTGTGTTGAGCTTATATACCCTACTACATGGGACCCCAAGTTTTGATGCTTTGCAACCCAACAGTTTACTCCATGATATGTGTACAAAGAAAAGTTTTGATGCTTTGCAACCCAACAGTTTACTCCATGATATGTGTACAAAGAAAAAGAAATGTTGATTAAAAGTGGTATCTAGCAACTATCATAAGTATCAACTTATGAAATTGGACAAAAAGAACTTGTCCATAACATGAAAAAGTGGTAAGCACACTATAATTAGCAATTTCTTAGTTGGCCATTCCTAGGTCACCTCTATCAGTGCCATTGAATTTCAAAGTCAACATATGATCCAAAAGATGTCATTGCATAATGTGCATGTGGACAGTCAGGTTGTTCATGTAACTCTTTTTCTTCAATGTTCTTGGAAGATTCAATGACTTGCCAAATGTTGAACTACAAGCTATGGTAAATCACAAGGTAGGGAGTAGGACCAGAGGAAGAAGAAGTAGGAAGTCGGATGGAGTTAGATGCAAGAGGAAGTAACACGAAGAGGCTGCAAGAAGGGAGGAAAGAGAAAGAAGTAGGAGTTATGAGGAGGTTTGGAGAAACAATGTAAAACTAAGGTCTGACAAGTTCAGAAAAATCTCTAGTCGAATTACCAATTAATTGGGTAAACGCTATGATGATGATGATGAAGTTAAGAAAAAAATCTAGCAAGTAGAGGTGGCCATCCTAATCTCATGTATGAATGGGTGTATTCTAGGTCTATCAGAGGCCTTTCTCAGGAACAGGAAATGTAAAAAAAAGCTGTTCAGTGGCAGAAATACAATATGTTATACTAAGAAGGTAGGAGACTGAATAATGATCAATGTGGGGTAAGAAATCAATAGTGAGATTGCCCACCTCATGCTAATATTGATGGGAATCAGTGCTGGGTCACTGCTACTGGGAAGACAAAAACGGCAGTCATATGTAAATCTTTACCCTGTAGGTGAGTCTTTCTTCGTTCCGAAATCTAAACCAGAGGTGCGAAGTGTTACGAGGCGGAAACACAAGAGATTTTATGAGTCATTCCTTTCTTTGATTCACTATAGCCATCGGATTGCAAACGTAGAACGAGCCATACAGTTTTCGGGCAGTGTCCATGGATGACAAGATGGTGGTGACATGCCATGGGGAAAACTAAATCGGCCTCCAAAATAAACCAAAGTAGGTCTCTGAGTCCATAAGCCTTTTGAAATTCAAATTTCGATGGAATATGAACTCGACGTTTGCAAGAGCTGGTCACCTATCTCCCTCAAGTGCCACTAAGAGGCTACGTACAGTGTTTGGTATCTGGACATAGCCAGAGTGGTCAAAATATTATAAATTATAAATGAGTATATAATTTTAAATCTTTATATCAATCAAGTGCATCCTAAAAAAAAATATTAAAAATTTCTAAATTGCCCCTATTAATTGTTGAAAAGCCAAAATAAGGAAAGGCACTTTGGTAGTTTTAACTCCAATTACCATTCGGTTAGATAAAATTATCAAAGTAGTTCCAATTGTCAGGATTTCTCCAAATAGGGGCAATTGAAGAGTTTTCAAACATTTTTTAGCAAATTACATAGGAACACTCTCTCAAATGGATAGTCATTTGCCTAAAATTAAGAGCACCACCTCCTTCCCCCCTCCCCTCCCCTCCCCTCCCCTCCCCTCCCCTTACGCGGCATTCTTTTTTTTCCTTAAATTGCTATGATATCCGGCAATTCAAATACCGGACAGGAAGAGTGTTAGTTTTTAACATAAAAGAGGTGTGTGGTGTTTAAATTGCCAGACAGCTTTCTTCATTTAAGTTTTTTACTTGTTCACAAAAACAATGGTTTTTTCAATTGGAGGTTGGGATTTTGAGGGCTAGGTTTTGGACTACGATCTTGATGAAGGGGCACCCATGGTGTTTTCTGGCTATTTTTTGATGGAAAATTCGCCAAAAAAATTTGGAGAGAGGAATGGGAAGAAACTAGAATTAATGATTGGTTTTCTACAAGTTGGGGAAAAGAATGGGATTAGTGAGATTAGGGTTTTTCTTCACTGTAAAGTATTGCAGAGGCCCAGTAAGAAGCTACGATTTACTAGTTCACTTTGAATAGAGCTGATGGAAAGTTTCACTCAAGCACTCAAGGTGTATTAAGAATTGAGATCTTCTTTGGTGACCAAACAAGTTGCAGAGGAAAAGAGACAGAGCCTTCTTGTCGGGTTTATTTCACGGAAAAAGTTGCAGAGGCCCTGGAATAAACACTACTTATCGCAAAAAGGTATCCCATGTGGCTTCAAGCCGACTGAAAGTTGCAGAGGTAACTTCCACTGAACACTGGCCGGTGAGGCTTATGCAGACCAGGGTTGCAGTGGTGGGGTTTAGGACGCTCGCCTGTGGACAGGCTGGAGGAAAACCATTGCTTCTGCGATATTAGGTTCCTCGAATTATCATGAAGAGAGAGAGAACAGTCAAACTAAAAAACTTAAATGTGAAAAACTGTTGGGCAATTGAAATGTTTGACAGCTTTTTTGCTTTCAAAATTAACACTGCCCCATCTCGTATTTAAATTGCCGAACAAGAGAACACCTGAAAAAAAACCAAAAATGCCGCAAGGAAAAAAAAAGATGGGGCTCGTAATTTCAAACAAATGACTGACATTTGGTAATTGATCTCCCCCCCTTACAAAGTGTTCATACATAATTTGCTCGACTTTTTTTTTGAAGATATACCTTATCGATATAGAAAATCAAAACCAAAACCTTCAATTATAATTTGTAATTTTTTTGCCCCTTTTAATGAAATTGTAAGTAATTTCAACCCTCATATTTCATCAAATATTAAATAGTTCGAATAGGTTTTCAAAATTTCAAGTAGATAATCAATTTTCCCAATTTGAACTAGAACTTGCAGGTGACTAGTCTGGATCCCTAACTACCAACCAATTCACCCCAAAAGTCTTTATGAATTTAATATAAAAAATTAATTTGAAAGTCCTAAACCTGCTAAAATTTTTTTAATAAAAATTCAAAAATTCGAAATTACAACAAAAGAATGGGCAAAGTCAAGCTTACTAACCCCGTCGGCCATTCCGACTGTAGACCAGTGTGCAACCAGTTCAAATCACATATCCACATTTTCATAAAGGATTGTATGCTATAAAGCCATTTACTTTTGTTATATGGTCATAATTATTCTCTGCCATTAGATTTCAAATTGGATGGCTTGACGTGTCACAAAGTTCATAAGTTCTGTTTTAGACCTTCGAATCTAGTGAACACCACTCTTACAACCACTTGAATTGAAATATGATGGACAAGAATTATTAAAACCTTCCAATAGTAAATGGTAACTTTGTATACTTTTCCTTTTTAAGACACTGAACACGATGCACCTGCGTCTAGCTCACTGGTAACCCTCGAGGAGAAGCTCAAAATTGCTGTCTTAGCAGTTCATACGGTCGAGCCCTGCCCTGCATTTCCAGTAAGTTCACCATCAACTCATTTAGGCTCTCTCTCTCTCGCCAGCACATAATTTAGAGCAGCAATTCAGTTAGGGCACCTCTCTCTCTCTCTCTCTCTCTCTCTCTCTCTCTCTCCTCTCTCGTCTCGTCTACGTACGTACGTACGTACGTACGTACGTACGGTACGTACGTACGTACGTACGTACGGTACGTACGTAACGTACGTACTACGTAC
>NW_006498507.1:5080335-5097525 GCF_000471905.2 Amborella trichopoda
GTTACGTACTACTACTACTACACTTAGTTACGTCTCTCTCTCTCTCCACGACGACACTAATTAAGTTAGTACGACGACACTACTACGTAGGTACGACGTCTCTCTCTCTCTCTCTCTCTCTCTCTCTGCAAGGAGTCTCATCGGTTTATGCAGTGAAGCCATGCATTTCCAGTAAGTTCACCAGCAACTCATTTAGGGCACATCGCTCTCTCTCTCTCTCTCTCTCTCTCAACTGCTGCTGCTACCTCAGAGCCCTTTGTCATAAGAATCAATATAGAGATCATTTTAACTTACTCCTGTAACCAAAACGATTTATGCCTGCGTTCATGAACCAACCTATTAACCTCCTCCACTTGCAGTTTATTATGTTTCTTTCAACCAAGAAACCCACGAAAATAAGACCAAAAAAACCTCACAAAATGTTTCAACAACTGTTTTACACAAAGCCCATGCCTGAAATTTCCAGGTAAAGTTGAATGGGCACAGCCTCTCTACTTCCTCTAATCCTGTGTTTAGAATTACAATCTCTCCCGAGACCTCAGACTATACTTTTTGCTCCATTTAAGGAAGAACCCTATCTTCAAAACTGGGCCTCAATTAAAATTAACTTTTTTCTGCACTCAAACATCAGAAAAAAAAACTCTGAATCAGTCATAGACATCCAGAAACATGGGCCTGAAATTTTCTTAAAATTATTTTGAGAAATCTTGTTTCCAGTCATTTCAAAGGAGATTCTTGGATATTCGGTCTTTTTTGGGGGGATTGAGAAAACCAGAGGGAAAACATATAAGCACAAATTTGACAACAAAATCAAAAGAAAAAGCATTTTCCCAGTACCCTCCAAATCTTCAAAATAAATGAATGTGTTGCACATGGTGTATATATCCCTCGCATACTCCACACTTTACAAGTCACATTTATGCCAACCACACCATGGAAGCATCCACTCCATCCTTGATGTTGGGGGAGGTAACCCCTGGTGAATGTCCAAAATCAGGTTCTGTAGTCTCCAACAAATATAGGATCCCCCCATGGTGTAGCATGTCGTGCACCAGGTGCATGAAATACTCTTCCTTCCTCTTTGAGGGAAAGTATAGAAAGATCCATATGCTAAGATCGACAGGTCACCAAACTAATAAGGTATTTGGTCCAATCAAAACTGGTCCAACTAGGAATAAAAGGACAAGATTTTAGATTGAACCAGATTTTAGAATAAAAGGAAAGAATGATAGATTTGATAGATTAAAATCAAACGTTTTAAAAAAAAATCCAAACTTCATTTAGCCGGTTCAAGTGGTTAAAACTGGTTGGTGGTCCGACCAGCAAAAACCAATCAAATAGTGGTTTTGGCAAGTTCTTGACCAAACCGATTTCTACCTTGAACCAGACTAGCCAAGCTAGCGATCAACCATATGCCCGGTTAGAACACAGGGTCGGTCTTGTCTTGATGAGTATGCTCATGATAATAGCACAATGTCCGATGTTCTTGATCATAATAGCACAACATCCTGTCAACAAGTTAATGGTGATGATAGTGGGCCCATCAATTATGCCAGAGGGTCCTTAATTCAACTGTATGTCTCATTCCCCATCCCCATCAACACCCAACCTATTGACTGGATGGTAATAATGGTATATGAAAATGTTTATATACTTCCCCTACAACATAGAAAATATATACTTTTCTCCCCCATCCGCCGTCCAATTTAGATCAAGTGAGCCACTAGCCGTTTGATCTATAGATCTGATGTTTCATAGTATTTTCTTTCTAGTTTCTTTTCTACAAATTTTATAAATATGAAATTTGGTAGGTGCCAACTTCTCAATGGGGCACACCTAAAAAAAAATATTAAAACGTATTTTTTGATAAAATATAATGACCAAAATAACTCTTGAAACTTTTAAAGGTATTTTGGTCATTTTATTTTATTGAGAATATTTTTTACAATTGCAAGTTTAAGAGAGAAGTGGAAGCCCAAATTTTGTACAAAAAAAATTAAAAATAAAATAGGGTAGACATGTAACATTGTGATTGGGACCATCTCAGCCGCCCATTATGAATGGACGGTTGGATGGGGTGAGTATAAAATTTTTATGCAGTAGGGGAAGCATAGAAAGCTTACCCAACAGTAAAACCATGCTTTTATTCTTCTAAATGGATCGCATTATACTTTCCCTTTTTCCCAAACACATCATCTTTTTCTTTTTGAGATTTTACTTGAGAAAACAAAGATACTTGTTCCAATAGTAATAAGAGGGAACTCAAAACCCCTACGAAATAGAGACCAATACCTTGTGAGAGAAACAACCACAATGCCACTTGTGTGTCGGTTCATATATATTTCATGCCTGCGATCCTTATGTGCCTCGAGACCAAGTACTGGACCAGAGAATAAATAACACCCAAAAGCCCCAAAACCTTCACCGTGATTATATCCGTAATTATAATGGATGGTAAATTAAGGGGTAGAGTGAGAAGAAGCACCGAGTCTGCCTGCTTTGCATAGTCCCACATGAAGCGGTTGAAGAGTATATGATTTGGTAGGGTGAGAATCAAAAGGGCAGCATTTTTTACTGCAAAAAACCAACCAGGCCCACCAATATCAAGGCCCCACCCTGCATTGCCATGCCAAACTTCTTCCCAAATCCTATACAAGGCCAGCAAAACCAAGTAACCTGAAATAGCCAAAACCACAGGAAAATACCTCTGTCTATCCCCAAAACCAATCAAAAAGTCTGAATCTTGGTTTAGAAGCAACAATATGGGGGTGATAAGGAAGATGGCCCTGTTTGAGCCACCTGTTAAATGTATGCTTAGAACCAAACATATAGTGAAACAAAGAAGGGTAGAAACATTTCCTATAAAAGGCATCCATGCACCCTCGGCAGCAAGCTTCTTAACCGTTAAGAACGATGGAGTAGGGCCCACCACCCTCCTTTGCTGGACCATCCGATACTTGGGTGCGAGACCACCCACCCGAGTTGCCTGGTTTTGTAAAACCCCACCTTTCTCTAGCGCCTTCTCTCTCATCAACGAGGCCAACTCAAACTTGATCTCCAAAGCAATGAGCATAAATATAGAGGCAAACAGACCCAATAGTCTCGTCCGAGCCCCGATGGCTAAGAGGGTGGCATATTCTTCTTGCTCCGATTCACCTTCTAATGGGTTTCTCACTCTAAGCTGGCCTTCTAAGAGGTACATAACAGGGAAAAGGGTAACAAGGAGGGCAAAGATCCAAGGTAGAAGCCTGGTGCTTGAGGCTGAGGGGAAGTGGGTGAAGACCACAAAGATGGAAGCACAAATGATGGAAGCAACAAGCATGGCATGCAGGATGGGTGCTTGCAGAAAGTATTCTGCACATATATAAATGCCAAATGTGGTTCCAACTCCAATAGCATAGAATGCCCTTAATTCAACAATGTACTTGACGGGGATGATGGATGTCATAGCTGCTAGCGTAAGCACAACCGTGGTGATGAGCAACCATGACGGCCATGAAGGTTTTGATGTAATGTACCCATAGATAGTGATGTCATCAGCTGATTGATGAGCCATCTTGATTAGCTGTGATCTGAAAGCCAGGGACAGAGGGATTGGAGGCTGCATGAGAATGAACAAGAGTCCCACTGATACCAACACAAATAACCCTCGCTTGGCTTGCTGCACAAATGGGGAGAGAGAGAGGGAGAGCGTTAGAAGAACAGTCAAGGAGCTCTAGTACGTTGCGCTTTCATTCTCTTGGGAATTGCGGTAAAGCATAAGCAGGCATTAATAATTGTGCAACTTACTTTTTGAGACATTGTGAGAGAGAAGCAACAATTCGATCATTTTAGTATCCAGAATTAATGACTGGGTATAATTTTATTTTAGTTTATTTTATACCTTTCATTTAACATAATTGATAAACATATAATGACTGGATTCAGAAAGGCCATAACATGGTAATGTTGACATATATTTTCCTCTGAACCAATAGGAACACTCTTAAATACACTGAACAGTGGAAACAATCTTCAATTAAAGCCAAGAAGAGCTTCAAATATAAGACCAAGCACATGACAGCACAAAAATGTGGAAGACGAGGAAAATTCTGAATGGAAATTTGCTATTACATTAAATGCCAGTAATGAACTCTGACAAGAGACTAGTTCCAGAAATAAGAATTCAAAGTTTTGCATTAGGGAAATCAAGAAATGGGCAAAATTTTCATCATTTTCTGGAAGGTAGGATAGCAGAATTCGAATCCTACTCTGCAAACCCGTTATCTAATGATAAAAGGTTTAGAAACAATGATCCAATATCAATATAATGAAGTACTCTGAGCATTAAAAGTAATGGAACTAGCTGAGTTGCTTAAAACTCTTCCCTGTAATTCTCTAACCTGATAACAGAAATGTCCCACTCCTAGCACTTTCTCCAAGACCATGGAGCTCTTCTTATCAACTTCTACCAACAACAGAGAAACATCTCTATTGCTGGTACTTCCTGTGCTGATCGCTGGCTTAAGAACACAGTGGCTGGGGCATCAGAAGAATGAAGACAACTAAGGCCCTGTTAGGACAACAACAATAGAGGTATGGAAAGTAGGGCTGGCAATGGACCCGGACCTGACCTGGGACCCGGCGGGAATACCCGACCCGGGTCTAGGTATTGGTCCAAATTTTGGACCCGTGGGTAGGGTCCAGGTCCGGTATAAGAGGACCCAAAGTTTCACGGTACATTGGTCCTAGTGGACCCACCCCGGACCTGACCCGGACGCATTTTAAATAAGTTATTAACTAAAATATAACCCTAACAAGTAACAACCCATCATTTTTATTTGTAAAACCCAACCCTAAGCCAAACCCAAACCCTAAAGGCCTAAAACCCCAAATCGCCATTACTTACGCCCTCTGCAACTGCGTCTCAGCCTCTTACTCTTTGAGCTCTCTGCCTCTCTCTCGGTCTCTCCCTCTCTCTATTCGACTTTGAGCTCTCTCCCTCTCTCTGTATGAAGTGTCAAAGTTGAGCTCTCTCTCTCCCTCTTTCTCTCGGTCTCTCCCTCTCTTTATTCGACTTTGAGCTCTCCCCCTCCCTCTGTACAAAGTGTGGAAACCAGCCACTGGCAAACCGCCGCATCTCTGATTCTCTCTGAGGTCTCTGAGCTCTCTCCCTCTCTCAGCCTAGCAGCCCACCAGCCCACCACTCTCTCAGTCTCTCCGCTATCGTTGAATCAAAGAAGGAAGAACGTAAGATTTTAACATTGAACACCCCCATCAAATTTTTAACATTTCTCACCCACTTTTCAACAATTTTTGCTAACATTAAGGGGGTTTCTTTCATTTTTTAACCCTCTATCAGGTTTGTATAAATAATAAATGGCTTGTTGATCAAAACTCCAAATCAAAAAAATCAGGAGGATAAATTTTGGCTAGTTTTTCCCTTTATTCATGCCTGATCCACCTTTTTTTTAATTCTTCTCACGTTTTTCAATAATATATAGCATTATCATAGGCATTTTGTTATCCGTTTATCTACATGGAAGGATTTTGAATGAATTATCCAAATCCAAATCTAAGTTTTCATATTTTTTATGTTGGTTGATCCACCATTCTTAGAATTTCTCTCTCGATTTTCAACCATTTTGTGTGGAAAGATGGCCATTTTTCACTTCAATATTCTATTAGGCCGTTGTGAAATTTTTTCTGATCTAATCCAAGAATCCAATACATTTTAAGTCACAATGTTTGGATTTTTCACTTTTTTTACCCCAATCCACCTTTTTGCCCATTTTTTCTTGACTTTGATCTATTCTGGCCAGGTAAGGGTCTGGGTCCAGGGTCCAAAGTGTTATTTCGGGTCCAGGTACGGGTATGCTGATTTTGGACCCGTCGGGTCCGGGTGTACATGTTGTATTTCGGGTCCGGGTATGGGTTGAGCTGGACCCCGAACCGTTGCCAGCCCTAATGGAGAGGGGAGCAAAAGCCACTGGAATGGTTATTAATGACAAGTACAGGTTCAAGGCATGAGTTTGGCATTTATGAAGTACTGGTTCAACAGAGTACCTGAGGAGGATGATTAGTCGCATTGCGAAATAAATAGTTCAATAAGGGTACTAGGTTACGAGATAAGGTTCTGTTTTGTTTTGATGTTTTGCCATGCAAATAGCATTCGCCCTCTGTGTCTCTTGAGGCTAACCTCAGATTCAAACACAGCTAATCTTGGATTGTTCAAAAGGAAGACAGGTGTTTGGTATACACAATTCGAGAGGGACTTGAATTTGGAATTATCGGGGTTCAATCACTTAAAGGATTGATATAAGGTCCTTGTATCCAAGGATAGTTATTGATAGAAGGACACATGTATCATAGCTAGGCATCCTTCCGGGTCCTTCTGTCCAGCCGTCTCATCAGCAGGACACCTTTCTTTATCTGTTTGTTGGGTTTAGAGTGTCCCAGCTCCATCAAGGGTCTTGCCAATGAATGGTTAGTGCGCCTGAGTCTGAATATGGTCCAAATCATAGATCATCTTCCGTCAAGGAATTCTTGATATCCTGGTTTTTCATTATTTTGCTTATATAATACAGGTAATCAGCCACTTTTTCCTCATCTGCTATACAATTTGGAATTTCATCCTGAAGTCATTTGGTGCTCATTTATTCGAGTTAATGGAACATGGATCCTCTCCTGTGAAATTCATCCCTGGGCCCTTATGGCCATATTAAAGGTTGCATCCTCAAATGATTAGACCATATTCTGGGTGAACTTCATCCCTGGGCCCTTATCGCCGTATTAAAGGTTGCATCCTCAAATGATTAGAGGACCATATTCTGGGGGATGTTGAAGGTGAATTACATCAGTATACTAATGCTTGAATTCAATTAATCTCAAGGGGTTGTTGAAGGGGCTCATTGGCGAGTGACTGGTGTGATAGGTATGTACTATTTCGTGATGTTCTCCCCGCAAGTTAATGGGAAAGTATCAAATTTTGAGACTGATATTTCCCCAAATCAATCCTATCAATGGGGAGGCTGTTTTACCCAAATTAATTTGCAGATCTAGTGGTTAGCAAACCATGGGGCTTCACAACATGCTGACCTAAAGAGGGGATTCAGGACTGGTGGCTGCAATTTGGTAATATTCTGCAGTTCATGTATTATCCATAGTCAATAGAGTCCACTTTCATTTAGGATGCAATATTGTTAAGTCATGTAAAAATAAAACAAGGTTCTGTAGTCTGTATTCACAGCGAGACCAATATGCTTTTGAAGCATAATCTTAAAAGGGCCAAGCAAGATCAACTTTATTGAGCTACGGCTAACAAAAACAACAAAAGTACAGAAAAGACATCACACACACAAATCATACAGTTACAAAATGTAAAAATATATTTTGCACAAAAATGTAAAGTGCAAAATCATTATAAGATAGTTGACGGTAAATAGGAAGAACAATGTCACAGGAAGAAGAGGGAACCAAATTGTCACTAGAAAACAGTGCAAATAAAACAAGCAACAAATAAAATAATACCTGTACATGAGAAAAGTGCAATGCAACTATTGGTATGCAAGCCAAGCCAGTTAGAAGAATATAAAATCCCAAGAGTAGACCATCAGAGGGAGGTCTTCCCATCCACCACTGGAGAGCTTCAAAAATTGTTTCTCGACAAAGCCAAGCGGATATAGCCACAACTCCTCCATGCACGAAACCTTGCCATGGCTTCATTTTAGAAGTTGATCTTGACTTGTCCCTGTGAGACACAAAGCAAGATGCATGCCAATATTTCATAAGCACTTCTATAATAACAATGGACTTTCAAATCTAGTTTGTACAATAATTAATTTGCATACAAAATATAATATCCCAACAAATGGTATATTCTATATAGTCTTACGCATTATTATAGAGGCCATTAACTACTGGAAACTGTATGCACAGATTAACTGAATGCTGAATGTATCAAAAAGCCAAGTAACAACTAAAGAGAAGTATACTATATTCCAATTGGTCAATAGAAAACAACACTTCTTAGGATCATCCATTTATGACATCAATGTCCAATAAAATCATGCACAGTAATGGACACAGAATGGGACCACCAGGACAAGACATGACAGGAATGGTGGCTTCCACTCTCTCCATCACATTCCACCATTACATTGAACAGCGATCAGCCAAATAAATCCACTGCTCACATAGTCTTGGATTTGATCCTAGAATTTATAAATAGTTGAATTCTTACTTGTATAGAAGCACTGGAGGAGATATTGCCAGCAAAAGGATAGCTGAAATCCACAGAACAGACCTTGATGTAATAAAAAGCATAGATAGCTTCGAAAGATACAAACACGTTAAAACCCACACTGCTTTTGGTCCAATTCGATTATCTAGAAACAATCTTCTCACCAGACCCAAACCCAAAAATGTCGTCGTGATCACCATGTAACTAGGGTACATAACGTCATCATCAAACCCAAAATAAGAGATGTTGGAATAGCTAAAAAATCGCTTCTCAATGAAGCATAACACCAATGCGTGGCTGATAAGTCCAAGTTCAGTAGAGAAACGGTATTTTGGGGGGAGAAGGGCAAAACCGGGAACAGCCAAAGCCAGCACAACACTTGCAACTATAAGCTTACAGAAGGATTTCAGCGCCATACCAGCTACCCAAATATTAAGGCTCCAATAGTTATGCACAACAAACCATGTAACTGTCAAGCTTGCTAAACCGACAAAGATAAAATATGATGGCAAGCTCTTCTTTGTGAGGAAACGTGCAAGGTAGAAACCTGAGATTACGGGAACTGGGAGCAACTGCAAGATTAATGACAATTATATTAAAAATCAGCATATATTCCAAGAAATCTTTAGAATTTAATTAACAGCAAAAGTATCTTCTAAAGATTTAGAAAGTACACAATGAAACCTCAAAAAAGAAATCTCTTGGGTGTGTTACTAAGCAATCTCAAGCACAATATATCACAAAATCAAGAAAAGAAGAATTCACATAATCCACAAAAAATATGTATATAGACCACTCAAACTAAAAATTGATTCTTTATTGTACTATGAAAGAGGATATCACAGGAAAAAAAATCTTTCCCCTTTCAGGACAGTTAAGGTACCCAGAGGTCATACCAAAATGTGCTGAATGTCAGTGACAGCTGCTAGTAAAGACAAGTTGATAATTTAGATGAGATTTAAAAAATGGACTTTTTGGGGTTAATAAAATAATGAGTGAAGCAAGAACCATGTTTTGTAATGATCATAAGTACGCTAAATTATCTTTCAGAAACAGAAATGATCAAATAGGTTGCCAGGTGAGTGTCATGATGTTTTATGCTTTTCAGCAGGTCAGCTTAGTTTGCAAGAGGTAGGTTCAAACCCTAGATCTCTCCTCCACAAACTTGCAGAGTGTTATCATCATACACTAATTTCGATAAAATTATTTGATGAATATCAATATTTCATGTTTACTAGCAGAAACCTATTGATTAGTGTGGTGCCACAAGATAAATGAGTCAGCAAGAGATAGAGAACCAAAATTGTCAAAACTCAAGAAAGTGATCCTAGAGAGAATGATAGGCAATCCCAAACACAGAAGGCAAAAAAATCCAATGGACGCGGCTGGAAAGGAAGCCAAGTCTGGGTCAAGACAACCAAAGTTATCCAAAGATTCAGCAGAAAATAATTCTTCTAATTTAACTAAAGACGACAAAAAGTTATATTATTCAGCAAATAATGAAGACAACATTGATTTCATTGGGCTAGATTGCTCATATCAGATGTCCAGAGAACTAGAAATGCATAGTATATTCTATTGTCCTACTATGGAAAAGGAATGCTAAGATATCCCCTCGTGCACATTGGCAGTGTGGCGCAGTCGACGGGACCATTCACTACCTTATCAAATAATGAGAATTCTTTTCTAGATTTAAAGAAAGAGAGAGTAGTGCTCAAGCAGTTCCAAATGGTTGCATTTCATTTGGGAATCTCCAAATCTGTAGCAAACCATTATCATCAGCAAGGAGACTATTCAAACTGTTCAAAGTTTTCCTTTTCCAATCACTTCTTTGCATTACCAAAACATATGTTACAAGGATTGAAATTTTGCAAGGAACTCTATGCATGAGAAACAATACAATGTAGGGAAGGACTCCAACATGCTCAAACCAGCTCTACAGACCTTACTCACAGCCAATGTATCACTGGCTTTATCCTCCTACTATACGAACGTGAACACACTTGGGACTACCAATCTCCAGTATATCCCCCAAATACATCACTAACTTTCAATGGTCCAAAGGACCTCACAGCTATGTAACATAGATACGTGTATCCACTGTCTTTGGCACGTAGCAGCACAGCAAGGATGCAACACTTCTGTCTAACAGTTAAGAAACATAGACACTTCTTTTAACCTCCCTTTTTTCCTTTTTTGAAGGCTAACTGTTAGTAGCTGGTTAGCAATTTTTTGAAACCGTTAGTAGTTTTTGAAAGGGGTTAGCATTGGTAGGAATGGAAATCGGGACCAGTAGCTAAGTCACAGGTGGTGCTACCACCTTGACCTCAACCCCAAAACATGTCATAGAGACCCCATTCTTGCCAAAACCTATCCAAATTCAAATAAGGTGATATTAAAAAAAAAATATTCTGTTTCACAGAATAGATACTTGTATATGTTATTTAAATAGCCTATATGCAATGTATCGACCAACATTGACAAAAACCATGCAGATTACGATTCAGGCCTAGGAAGTGAAATGCCCAAGAGATGTAGGCTTAAAGCACCTAATTAGGAAGGCTGCTGGAAAAGAAGATCCCTACGGAGATGGACTTATAAGGTACACACACAAGGATAAGGTTTCAGTGACATTTAGGAAAGAAAACTCTACATGGATGCAAGACAACTTTTCATGGAAAACTCTAGATGGATGCCAGAAAACTAGAGGAGGAGGGTGCAGGGCAGTGAGGAAAGTCAACATTTTTTTTTTTTTTGCGTTACTTAAAGGACGCGGTTAGCATGCAGGCCAAGTCCGCACATGTAGAAATGCGTGCCCCTTAATAAATCTATTTTTGAGATAGATTTTTTGGAATTAATTTTTAAGGATATGTAATCTCTAATATGAAGATCGTGAATATGAAAAAATAAATATATTTTAAAAACTAGAAATAATAATTCTATTAAGAAAACATTTGGACAGTTAGTTTCAATTGTTTTTAGATGGACCACATATTTGCATCCATCTTTAAGAAGATCCATCTTCGAGACGGATGCTTTATACTTCTGGACCGCATATGTAGAAATGCAGTGCAGCCCGCATGAAACAATTTTCGTTAATACCACCAAATTTCCACAGTTTCACAAGAATTAGAATTTCGCAACAGTAGCCTTCTGCATTTCATAAGACTAACAATTGTTCACATTTTCACAAGGACACTAATTCGCCAAGAATTAGCCTCCCCATCGTCTAAAGTTACAAATTCTTCACAATTTCACAAGAATAAGAATTTCCCAAGAATGACATCATTCATCACTAAGAACTACACAATATTCACAGTTTCAACCGTCGGAAAAGCTCAAAACACTATCCTCACTGAATCCACACAAAACATCAGGCAGCAACATAACTATCAAAAAACTCCATGCCCGTGACCAGTTCAGTAATGACCTCAAACAGCTAGCAAAACCCAAGACACATTCACAAAAACTTTAGAAACAGTCAATCATCCATTCTCACATACTCCAGTCAAAATCAGACAGAAGATTATCGATCTTGTTTTGAAACTCTACAAGATTATCAACATTTTATACAGTATCAAACACATAAAACACTGTAATCCCACAAAAAATCTCTACTTTATTTTCTTGATAAACCCATAGATTCCATAGTTTAAAGAACCAAGGTAAAGCCATAAATTATCTTGACGCTTCCTTCTATAAACCAACAAAAAGCTTTCATTTCTACATACCAGTAGGGGGACCCCAACAACCACTGCGCCAGCTCCACTGACCATAACAGAGAGAGCAGAGAAAGCAAGTGAACTAAAACTATCACTGATCATTCCAACCATGTACACCCCTGCTCCTCCTGAACTGCCAAGCATAACCAATGTAACCAGAAGATAGCTCAATGGTGGCGGAACATGGAGATATTTTGCAAACGAGTGGAAAACAACCCTAATTTCCAAACAAACTGTGACCACAACAAGAGCCACCGCCCCATTCCAAACCCTAATTCCGTGCAACTGGATTGAGTCCTTCGTGATCCACCACAGAGCCCCATACATGGAGGCATAAAGCTGGAAAAGAAAGGGGATAAAGAACAGTAGAAGCATATCACATATTGAATTCACAGAGGAGAAGGCGACTCGATGGTGAGAGGCAAGGTAGAAGAGGAGGGGGAAGAAAAGTAGGGTTAGGGTATGGATCGATGATTCGAGAGGGCCAAGAATTAGGGTTTCGTCTGGGATCTGACCTCCATGAAACCTCTCGAGAGATGGCGATTTCTTGAATGATGATCGCCGAGGGAGAGAGAAAGCCCAATAAAAGATGCACAGAAAAGCAGAGAGGAAAAAAGGGGCGTGGTGCATTCCTAGGGCAGAGACAGACGCCCATGTCCAGATCGATGAGGCCACGACCGGCGTGCATGCAAAAATTAGGGTTTCCAGAGAAAGAACAACAGAGGGGTGCTCAAGCTGGAGAAACCTAAATTGTAGCGAGGCCCAGACACCAAGAATGAAGACAGTGATTGCACATAGAGCAAACGCGAGCACGATGAGAGAGAAAGGGAGATTTAGGAAGGTGGGAGAGAAGAGTAGGGAGAAGAGAGAAACAAAGAGAGAGACCCAGAGCGAGAAGAAGGCCGCTGTCTTGAGAGAGAAAGAGTCGAGGGCATAAGAGAGCAGTAGGCCTAGAGAGAGAGAGAGCATAACAGGGATTCCACCCAGGTCAAGGAGGAAGAGGGCGCAGGGTGCTAGAGCGAGAGAGATGCGAGTGTTGCGAGAGAAAGGGGTGTACTGGGTAATGGAGCGAGGCGCTTTGGTCTCATGACCGTCGCCATTGCTGAGGCGCGGGCTGAAGGTCTGGCGCATCGGCGGCGCACGCGGACGCGAGGACGGCTCGCCCATCATCATCATTTCGGTCCGAGCCCTGGTTCGGTGGTGCGAGGGCTAGGGTTCGAGGTCTTGGGTTTTGGGCATGGTGGTGAGAGAAAGTGGGTATAAGGAGGTTTCGCAGCAGTCCAAACTCTTGCTGCTGCAGCAGGAGCTACGACTTGGGGGTAGAGAGAGAAAGATAGTAGTGAGAGAGAGGGAGAAGAAGGATTATCGGATACAATGTCATTATTTTGGAGTGACTCGTGAGAGGAATTTTAGAGAGAGAGAGAGTGTGTGAGGTGTTGGAAATGGTGACTGTTTTAAGAAAGTGGGGCCATGTCACTGTTTAGGATGGAGAGAGAAAAACTGAGGAAGTACGGAAAAGAGAAGAGAGAAAATGTTGGGAATTTTATTGAAAATATTTGTAGGTGCGGTTTGTATACCTTCAAATAGTGTCGGAAATCTTTGTTCATCTTTATTTATAGAAAAAAGTTTATATAAGATTGTAACCTTACCTCTAGATAGTTTTAATGATTACAAATCTTTTGATTCATCATCTCGATATCGAGACGTATGATTATGAAAAATAAAAAAAATTTAAGTCTCTCATAAATAGTATATTTTACATCATATTATCTGCATGGTCTATTTTCAATATTTTCATAAGTTTATAGATCTACTTGATTTTAACTATTTTTAAAATTTAAAATTTTATAATTAGATATAAAAATAGATTTTGAGATAATCTTAAGAATATTTTACATCAAAATTATATGCCATAATAAAATTTGAAGGTGCACCTTACCTCTACGTATGCCAACTGTATCCTTATTTATAAAGTATAAAGCTTCAAAAATAGTGTAGATGGATGGATCTATGAAAATCTTTAAAATTGATGGTCCAAAAATATGTTACCAAATACGCTATTTCCAAAACTTGAAATCCATTTTTTCCGATGTCCATGCATCTTGACGTCGAGATGATCAATTTGACGATATTTGGGCATCGAAACAACTTTTTCTAATGAAATTTTTTATGCTCTAATTTGATTGTTTAAAGCCTCGACTCTATATAAATCTTTCCCAGTTTTTATTGCAAACAAAATAAAGCCTCATATCATATCTTCATCCGGAAAATACTTTCAATAATAGCTCTAAAATCAATTTCCATGACCAATAATAAAATTTAAAACTCTAAAATTATACAGATCTTGTGGATCTACAAACATTTATTTTTAGGGAAAATTTGTGGTACAATATACACTTATTTCTAGAGCTTGAAATCCTAATTTTTCTTCACAACCATAATGTTCAAGTTGAGATGATTGATGTAAAAGTGTGCCAAAGCTTGAATTACAACTTTCAATGGGTTATGAAGTGAGGATTTACTTATTTTGATAGGGCTGCAGCCTTATCGAACCATTTTTCAACTTTTAATATTAAAGTTAGCAGGTTTTTAATTCAAATTTCAATTTAAAAGAGAAGGTTAAAACAAGGTTATAGCTTTGTGAAAAAAAAAAGGAAGTAAAAGCTTCATTTCAAAACTCACCGAAAAATATGATTTCAGTGTTGGAAAACCTTCCAATTAATCATCTCGATCTTGATCATTATGGTTGTAAAAAAAATAAAAAATTAAGATTTCAAACCTTAAAAATAAAATATATTATAACGCATTATCTAGACCGTTTATTTTAAAGTGTTTGTAGATCTACAAGAGCTGTGCCATTCTTTTAGCTACAAATTTCATAACTTGTAGCGAAAATAGATGTTAGACCCATCTACAAGATCAAAGTGCTTTTCAGACAAGATTTCAAGGTTAGAGGCTTTATTTTTTCTCATAAAACGTAGGGCTTGCATCCTTAAAAAAACATTCTAAGGCTTTTTATGATGTTCCATTGGAGTAAAGTGACTCTTTGAACATCATTTATGGGTATAATAAGGAATAGATAAGTCCATGAAGTTTGAGAGTTTCTTTTTTTTTTTTTTCTTTTTTTTTTCTTTCTTTTTTTTTTTATGAAGTTTGAGATTTATTTGACTTCGAAAATTTGAAGGAGATTTCTTACAAGCATGTATATGGAGAAGCAAACAAAGTTGAAGACAATATCGCCAAGTTGGGATCACTCACTCACAGTTAATGGTGTTTGATGATGTTCCTTAAAAGCTTGTTGTACTCTGCAATTATTATGGATTAATAAATATTTCTAAAATCATAAAGAAAAAGAGAAAATTTCATCTTCACCCCCAAAAATCACATTTATTTCGTAGTATGCCCTTCAACCTTGTAAATATCATTCTGGCATTAAACTTTTTAAGAACCTCTCACTCCATGCCATCGTACTACTCCAACTTTTTAATTTAAACCCTTTTAGCCTTACAGTAAAGGATGAACTTTCTATAAGGCTCAGCCTTTTTTTTTTTTTTTTACAATATTACTGACTTTTATTGAATGAGTGCTCACGAAGCACAAGCACAAAATTCAAGAACAAGAGGTGATCAAGAGGCTAAAGAAACACCGAATTTGCAAGATTATCAGCGACTTCATTGGCTTCATGATATATGTTAAAAAATGAAAACAGAAGCCCCGATATAGCATAGAGTTCAGAAATTTTCAGTCAAAATACATGAAGAGACCATCAAATTCTTTGTTCCTTCTTACCCCATTTAATAACGTTAAAGGAATCCCCTTCAATAATAATATCTTCCAAAAATCCTCTAGAAATATTGAGCTTTATACCATGCAGGAGAGAGAAAATTTCAGCTTGATTAGCCGAGGTGTTGGTACAAGTTTCCGCATAGGAAGAGAAGACAGCCCCTTCATTGTTTTAAAGCAAGCCACCAATCCCATCAGAACTTGAATTTTCTAAAGAGCTCCCATCAAAATTAAACATGAAGAAGCCTTAAAAGGCAGCTTTAAATTAATATGGATGTCCACTCGAGATGAAGTCGAGGAGAACCATCCCCACTAAGTTTGTAAGATCCGATCTTTGACGCCTTCCAAGTCTAAAAAAAAACCCATCAAAAGATCTCTTGAATTTTTCAAAGTATAATTCCTTTCCTTGGTAGACCAACAGGACTAAGGTGATTCACAATGCCAACGAAGTTTGCAAGTATCATAATAACGAGTCCCAACTTTCTCAATGCCCATTGCTAAATACTTCCTGCGAACCGGCAATGCAAAGACAAAAAAAAGGTGATTACCCAATTCTTCATCATTCTTGCACGTAAAACATATATTTGGTTGAACTCTTCCCCGTTTGCAAAGGTTATCAATTGTAAGACATTTATCTTGCTTTGCTACCCAAAAGAATGCTTGAATTTTCATTGGAATAGGCCATTTCCAAATAAAACCAATGGTGTAGTTCTCCCATCTGACCCTATCATTAAAGAGAAGCCTACCTTATTGAAAAAAGTTTATCCTTTTCACTGTCCCAAACAATCTCATCGGCAAAACAAAATAAAACCTCACTTCAAATTCTTGTTCAGAAAGCACTTTCGATAATAAAAATCTCTATGATGGCTTTAAAATCAATTTTCAATACTAACTATAAATTTTGAAACTCAAAAAAGGGTACAGATATTGTGGATCTTTGAACACTTATTTTTAGGTTGAAATGGACAGTCTAGATAATTTATGACAATATACGTTATTTTTAGAGCTTGAAATCTTTTTTTTTTCACAACCATAATGTTCAAGCCAAGATGATCGATGTAAAAGTTTTCCAACTCTTGAATTGCAATTTTTAATGAGTTATGAGGTGAGCCTTTACTTATTTTGATAGGGCTGCAACCTACCAAACCATTTTCACAAAAGAAAAAACAAAAAAACAAAAAAACAAAAAAAAAAACCCTATCACATTTTAACCCTTTTTTTTTTTTCGACCCACTTCCCAAACCTTTTTGTTGGGTTTTGCTTAAACAAAAGGGGTGGAAAAAAAAAAAAAATTTATATGATTCACCTGTAAAAGATCACATAGGTCTTTCTTTCACTTCTTGTCACTTCTCTCAATGCCATCTCTCTTACGATCTTCTCCCTCTCCAAATACACACACACTCTCTCTCTCTCTTCTCTCTCTCTCTCTCTCTCTCTCTCTCTCTCTCTCTCTCTCTCTCTCTC
>NW_006498507.1:5110634-5150441 GCF_000471905.2 Amborella trichopoda
TACCCTCATCACCGTCCAAAGTTCATCGCACAGTCACAATTGTCTAGTAGTGTTTCATTTTTTTTTTATTAATTGAAATGACCTAAAATTTGGAGTGTCTGCTCATAAAAAATAGATAAATCTACGAAAAATTTCAAAAACATATTTTACTTGAAAAAAATGACCAAAATGCCCTCAAAATATTTTAGGGGTATTTTGGTCAATTTATTTTTTACAAATTATTATTTTTATATTTTTATTAGGTGCGTTTCACTAAGATGTATATACGCTCTAAATTTCAGGTCATTCTGATTTGTAGAAAAAAAATAAAAATAAAACACTACCAAACAATTGTGACCGTGCCATGAACTTTTGACAGTGACGAGAGTAGGCGAAATTACTGTTCATTTTCACCTATAGACGTTGGGAAGACTTTTCCTATATATATATATATATATATATATATACAAAAGAGAGATAGGGAAGCATATATAGATGAATCTTATTTTATTTTTTATATTTAAAAATATCAAAGTTTGTACAAGGTTGCAACCTTATACTATAAGAGGTGCACCTAAAAAATATAATACAAAAGCGTGTTCTGAAGTTCGAAAACCATCCAATTAATCATCTCGACTTAAATATGTATAGATATAAAGAAAAAGAAAATTCAAGTCTTAAAAATAGTGCATATTGTAACAATTTAGATCTCATTGGAATTTTAAATTTCATAATTGGAGTTAAACATGAATTTTGAAGCTATCCAATGGGGTTTTCATTGCTTGAATTATTTCTTCCGACAAAATATAGAGGTGCGCCTTACTTGTATAGTATAAAATGGACACCTTATACAAACCTGGCCTATATAAAGATAGTCTCATATAATTCATATTTTACAATCAAGTCCCAGTACTCAATAACTTAAAGTATGTTTTAATTTATTCATTTTTTAATATATTAGATTAATATTAAATTTAATGTCTATACTTTTCACCATCATACAAATATAAAAATAGTAAAAAATAATTTAATATAAATAAAATTACCAGACTACTCCTAAAATTATTTTCATATTTTTTTAAAATTACTTATTTAATATTTTTTCAATGATAAGTATGGACATACAAAATTTAAATTTAATCTAATATATATAAAAAAATGATAAAATTAAAATACAATTTATGTTCTCAAAACATGAAAGTTGATTATAAAATATAAAATATATAAAACTATTTTTAAATAAAAAAATAAAATTTATCTATAAGTCTCCTTAAATTTTAGAATTTTTTTTTTTTTAGATTTGTACCCAACTGACCATGCAAATTTGGTCGGGGACCAAGGGCTCGACCTAGGTCCAGGTCTACACCCCTAAGGGAGAGAAAACATAGCAGCTTTGTGTTGCATACTGTAGTCCTATCCTGTTTGGATTAACCTTTTTGAATGTATTAACCAATTTGTATTGCTGTTTGGATCAGCCTCCCTCTGCAATAAAACTGTTTTATATTTGTGATTGAGTGAATGGTCCGTCAAGTTGGCACCCTGGCCATTAGCAAAATGCTCTCAAAAAGTTCGGTTTTGGCCTTATTGAAAGGATATTTTTAAGAAAATTATATAAAGCGGCTATTTATTTTTAGCACAAGGAGTTCACAATTAATCTTGCTTATCAGATTTCAAATCAGGTGGTTGTGGGTATCGTTGATGGATTCAAAGTTTTTTAAAAAAGATTGTATAGATTGAGACCATTTAGATGGCTTGTATTGTGTCATGAAGTTTGAGAATGTTTTTTCAAGCTTTTAATCTAATCAGTGGCATACTTACAACTGCTCAATTCAAAATCTTATGGACAGGATTGTGACTTCCTTGTCTTGAAAGTAAATGGTATCTTTGCACTTTTTCCTTTAAAAATTTTCATTGAACTTCAATATTCGCCCCAAGTCATCCAATATTACATTTAATGGTTAGGAGTAATTATGACGTCCTTGTAACAAAGATAAATGGAGATAAATGGGCTTATTGAGTTATTGTAGTTGATTGTTATGTTTGAAAATTGTTTATTTATTTTTTCACGATTGCCTCCAAAAGCCATTAAAGATGGGTGTGGTTTGTATAAAGTTTCTACTTTAAACAATCAAAGTAAGCTACAACTTCAAATGTTATCATAAAATGTAATTTTGGTGTCAAATTTTCTTAAGATAACCTGATAATCTATTTTCATCTCTAATTATGTAATTTTAAACTTTAAATATGGTTCAAATCAGGTAGATCTATCAACATATAAAAATCTTGAAAATAGACGGTCCAAATAATGTGTTACAAGATTATACCATTTTGGGACTTGAAATCTTTCTTCTTTCATATATATACATCTTGATATCGAGATGATCAATTAGAGGAGTTTTTAACATCAAAACAGCCAAGTCAAATGGACACAAACAGACATGCCGGATCTAGGGTCCGGTCCACCTAGGCTAGGTTGCCAAACCGACGTTTTGCCACCCCACGTCCCAATCACATTGATTTTCGAATCTCTGATGCTCAACAAGGCATTTTGTTTGTAACAAGGCATTTTGTTTATAAGAACTTCCACAACCATATCCATTAAAATCAATGGTATATATGACCACAATTTTGGCAACACACTGCTCACGACGAGCTTGTCGCCTCAAACGAAGGTTCACACATGTTGCAATTTTTTTTGGGGGAAAAGTTTATATAGAGCCGAGGCTCAAAACAATCAAATTAGAGCCTACCTCAAAAAATTCATTAGAAGAGGTTGTTTTGTGCCTAAATATCCTCAAATTGATCATCTCGACATCAAAATGCATGGACATGAGAAAAAATGGATTTCAAGTTTTGAAAATAGTGCATCTTGTAACGTATTTTTGGACCGTCAATTTTCAAGTTTGTCAAGTTTTCATAGATCTGCTCGATATACACTATTTTCTAAGTTTTAAATTTTATAATTAAAGACAAAAATATATTTTAAGGCTATCACAAATATTTTCAGTATTGAAACCATATTTTTCGACACTATTAGAAGGTGGGCTCTAATTTGATTCTTTAGAGCCTCGGCTCTATACAAACCTCACCCTTTGTTTTTTGGGGTGAGTAGGGGAGAGGTCTCCTACCCTAGGTAGGAATTGAGCCTATGACGTAGCGTTGCAAATCGTCAAGCGCTAACCAATTAAGCCTGGTTTTTTTTTTGCAATTTTGATCTTATGAGAGGTCCAAACGGCTTATAGGTATCGTCATTTATATGTGAGGATTCCTATATGTATAATCTCCTAATATTACAAAAAATAATAGGAAAAAAATGTCACACACACCTATGGACAACATCCCCTTCTCTCTCTGTCTCTCTCCACACCCACAATCAAGTCCTAACAAAACTAAATGAAAAAAAACCAAAATAATAAACCGAGTACAAATATCAAAAACAAAACTGAAAGTGGTTGAAGAGAAGTATGATTTGGAAAACAACCATTCATTAAAGAAGATGGCCACAGATGATTTTTGAATTAGAATCAAATGTTTTTTTGCCAAATGATTGTATGCTCCCGCGATAGTATACTGAAAATTAACCCCATTGCACTTTTTAGGGGCCCAATATTTAGAGATGTAACTTCCTCAACCCAGTAACCAACTCAAAAAGAAAAAAATCAAAATTATACGCTCTCTATATCTCCTGTAAAACGTAATGTCTAAGGAATGAAGAAAGACTGACTAATTTTTAGTGTTAAATCTAAGTATTTAGGAACTCAAGATTCCTTTTTAGTTTTTTTTGCAAATATGTATCTAGTTTCAAGATCAATAAAATCTTCCTAAATAGGTCCTTCTCTCAATGCAACATGTTTATAGTATGCTCTCGTCGGAGCATGCTACATTTCTTAAAAATAATAATTTTTTGGCCTTTGAATGCGGTTACGAAACCAATTGGTTCAAGACATTATAGAAGAAACGTTTTTAAGAGACTAGTAGTGTATAATAGATATGAGTGTATATTGACTCCCACAGGCAAGAAACTTGAGAAAATTATGTTGTTCTAAAATTTGTGGGAATCAGCTAAAAATCACCAAATAATTATTATCAAAATTTTTTTTGACTTTTGAGTTTTCTAGATCCCATTCTCCAAAATTGAAGGGTTTATATATAAAGAATGTAAACAATAAGACTATTTACTTTTAATACAAGGAGGTCAGAAGTACTTATAACCCTCCGATGAGAAATCTGATATCTTGGGTGTGTCACAAACTTTGAAAAAATTTATTTTGATGAAGTTTGAGCTCGGTCAAAGGAATAAGTATAGTCATTCAATTTCACATCCAATAGTCAAGATTAATTGTGACCACCTTGTACTAAAAGTATCTGTCATTGTATACTTTTTCTTTATATATAATTTTTTTTTTTCACTAAATACATAAGGGGAATTGGGACCCCTCAACGTGGGTCAGTATTATTGTCAGTGCTGCGATGTAGCCAAGGTTGGATTGGCCAACCTAAAGGGGGCCATGTTTTACTATTTACAAGAGTTATGCTAGTTAAAGGGTTTAAATTTTTACTTGCTGGTAGCATGCATCGTTACTTCCCATTATGTTGAGGGTTCAAGAGACATCCGATAAAATTGGATTATGTTCCCAGGAGCACGAAATCCTATATTATGATATATATATCCGCATTGGTTGGTATGGGCAAATATTGAACAACTCATTATCGTTATCGTCAAAATCTTTTCTCAACTAATTGGATCGGCTACATAAATCTTGATTTGCAAGAACCGAGCCACTGTCATACCAGATGTTTGTGAGGGCGGCTTGCCTTTTGGAGTGTCCTATAGCTGAGCTCAACATCGTACAATGTATAGAAAGTAGTTTCATTGAGAACAAAAGATGCTATGGAGGGTGTAGCCATGACCACTGTGGCTTCTTTCCCAATCACCCCTCTAGCCATGATCACTGTGGCTTCTTTCCCAATGTATAGAAAGTTGTTTTACTTTGATCATATTGTTAGGCCCATAAGCCTAAGCCATCACACTAAGAGGTGGACCCTCATGTCCCCATATATCTTTGTGTTCTTCAGCGGTGTAATAAATCTCTATTAAGGCTTGTTTCTTAGCTTATTTATGCTAAGTAATTGTTTTCTTTTATTATTATTGAAATAGGACTGGATTGGTTGGTTTGAGGCTCGGATCACCGACTAGTGCTTTTGTAGGTCTGGTATAGAATAAAAACTTAATTTGATTGAAAATTAGTCAAATCAATGTTAGATTAGTTTTGGCGGTCAGACCTATTTGTTTTTGGCCTGTTTCATTTGCAAAAAAAATTGATTGACATTTTTTTTAATATATTTTATATTTTTAAATTATTTCTCTTATTTTTTAATTTTTATAATCCAATCTAACCAATTTTGACTTGCTGTTGGACAGATCTTAACTAGACCAATGGCCAATCCAATATTGATAGCATTAGTTTTCATTTGGTAAAGATTTTCTTCACCTTTTTCTTCTCCAAGTTTCACTGGATTTTGTGTGGTTGGATACTCTCATTTCATTTCGCTTATAATGAAGGCTTATATGGTAAACTGAGGATAATTACTTATTTGGTTAATGATGTTCAAAACTCTAACTAAAAATAGAAGAAATCAATGGATACTCTTCTCCAAATCCAATAAATACTAGGAGGAAATGAAAGTGTTACACAGTATGAGCCACGTGTCATACATGGTTTTTCATGATTTTCCGAAACATATATAATCAAGGGGAATGAGATCTTGGAGTATCTAAACATAGAAGATTAGTAGGAAAGAGAGAGAAGATAGAGAGCACAAACATGCCCCAAAATAGACTTCTCATTTAATTGAGAATTGCATAAATGAAAAAACGTTTATATAAGGTTGACACTTTAAAATGTAGAATTAAGGTGCACTTCCAAAATCCTTCGAAAAAGGTTGTTTTAATGTTGAAAAAATATTAATCGATCATTATAATATCAAGATGTATTGATAGAAGAAAAGAATAGATTTTAAGTTCTAAAAATAGTACATATTGCGACACATTATCTGGACCATCTATTATCAAGATATTCATGTATTTATAGATTCGCTTGATTTATACTATTTTTGGAGTTTAGAATTTTATGATTAAAGATTAAAATAGATTCTCACACCATCTTAAAAAATTTTACACCAAAATTACATCTCATGACAAAGCTTAATGGTGCACCTTAATTTGATTGTTTAGGGTTACAACCTTATACAAACCACACCCAAAATTAAATAGATATAATAATAAGGGATGATATAGCATCAAGACCATGTGGACACACGTGGTGCACAAGCATCATTTATTAATTCATGCAAAACCTAGTCTTATCCAACGGTCTGAGTTTTATTTTTTATTTATATATTATTTTGAAATGAAAATTGGGCAATAGATGCATTTTTAAATGGTTCACCAAATAAAAAAATAAAAAAAATATTGAACAAAATAAAATGACCAGAGCCTTTGAAATATTTAGTGGCATTCTGATCAATTTTTGTTCAAAATATTTTTATTATTTTGATTTCATATGCAATATAAAAATACATCTACATACTAAATTTTTGATAAATAAATTTTTTAAATAAGTTGAAAATAAAATAATTCATTTGTGACCAATGGATGACGATAAATTTTTAAATAAATTGAAAAAAAAATAATTCATTTGTGACCGTCAACGAACCGCTAGAAGGTTCTTGTGCGCCCTTCAACCGGCTACATGATGTGGACATGAGACTTCCCCAGTTATAAAATCAAATATAGGCTTAAAGTTTAAACAATAAAGTAAAAATATTATTTTTCATAACCAAATAATTTTAAAGCAAGTTTTTCGGTCAACATTCTATCATGCAAAGACGTGTGATACTAAAACTGAAAAGTTGAGAGTGAGATACTGACTCAACAAGAAAAAAATATTACAAACAAAATGAGAAGAATAAAGGTATCAACTCAAGAGAGAAACGTGAAATAGGATTGATAATGCGAAAACAAGGATGATTGATTAGTAGGTCAAGCATTGGATATTAGGAAACATGAGAATAGTATTGAGGAAACATTAAAAAAAAAAAAGGTACATATACATGTATTTCCTCTTACACCACCCCCTTAATACCTTAAAAAAACTGACTTCTAAACTATTTGAAAAAACAGGTAAGGCATATCTTCCCCCATTGAATTACCCAAAAACTGTATTTCTTATTGGAGAATTACATTCAATGTTTCATGTTATACCTATATAATGAGTATCATCTTGATCCTTCATACTCAATAGTAGATGGTAACCATAGAACATCTTTTTGTAGTTTGAAGATGGGGTAAAAGAGAGCCATGACCCTGGGCCTAAGGAGACAGGGTGGAGATCCTTGCCTACACAGAGATGGTGTGGCAAGCCACGCTGGCCGTGATCTCGACATGTTGTGGAGACAACGGTCCAGTTCACTGAGATTTGGAGGCAGATCCGAAAACCTCTTCGAGCTCGGAAGTTAAATAAGTTTCAAGCTTGCGTTGGATAGAGTAGCTACCCAAGGAGGCATGCTTTTCAGAATTTGAAACACACAAAAAAGGCTGTTGTTTCCAATCTGAAATTTTGGGATCCACTTAACCATCACCATATAAGTATTTTTTATAAGAAATTAGATTTTGAGTTTCTAAAAACTTAGATTTAGCTGTTAAAAAATTGGACGGTCTCCATTCAGGATGTTATTCTTTTGGGCACACATAAAGATTGCTTTATTTGAATTTGACCCCTAGGCTGAGAAGGTTATATCCCCTAGACATAAGTTGCTCCTGGAGGGTTTTACCAAAGGGAGTAAATCCATTATATGATCCTTGGGGAGCATATAATCTCGAGGCAGCACAAACGATTATGAACATAGAAACAAGGTGCTTTCTTTTCCTTCGTGTCTATCCTTGCTATTTGTGGAAACATTAGGAGCATGTCTACTATGCTCCTACCGGAGCATTACGGACAACTACTCCCCGATTTATTTGAGAGATTTTTTTTTTTCAATTTAAATTTTGAGAACCACCTAAAAATCATTAGATGATTATTTTCAAATGAAAAAAAAAAATTTAATTTTCAGCTCTCTAATATTTAGATCTCCTCCAATCTTGGGTATTATTTCTTTTTTGAGGTTAGTCTATGAAAAAGTTAAATCCCCCAAATTTGGGATGAAGTAAATGGACAGTATACTCCTACAGGGCATACAACAATACAGGGAATTCAGACCGGCCCTCCATTCTCAACTTACCAAATGGACGGTGGATGTCTGTCGTCGTTCTTTTGACATAAAAGCATGACAATGTCTCATCTCGACCGTCCTTAGATAAGGACGGATGGTTGATAGCTCGTCCGAGTACTCAACACTACAAGCACTGTGTATAGGATATTTTTCCAATGGACAATATCTCCATCTCACACGGGAATGGGGTTGGGGCATAAGTGGTTGGGGGTGAATGCATCAACATATCATCTCATCCTTCTCCCGCCATTAACGTATCTAAAAAAAAAAAAATCTCCATCTCACACAAGCACAAACACCCACACCCATATGGGTCTCACACAAGTGCTAGCAGAACAAATGAACAAAATAAAAAAAAGAAAACATTTATATTAGGTTGCAACTTTATTTGTAGAAATAAAGTTGCATTAATCTATCCATTTTATTTCACCATGTATTGATGTTGTTTTAAAAGATGTATCAAATCTACAACGGTGTAGAGTATCACAACTTTATTTCTACTATACCTGCCGCACTTAATGAAAAATGATAATTAGGTACTAATTGAATTGAAGAAGTAGTACCCAAAGTGCAACAAGATAAATGTCATAAAAAAAACAAACCAAGACTTCTTAGATAAAAAAGCCCAATTTCCTAAATTCTAGAGGAAGAGACGAATTTCTCTTTATCTATGTGATGATATTAAGATTAGAATTAAGGAATAGGAAACCAAATAAAGGAACTCTCTCTTGGCTCAAAAAACTGAAAATGAATGGAATAATGACGTAAAGATCTGATAAATGTTTTGTTAGAGACCAGAATATATTAAAAATCTGATAAATATTTTGGTCTATGCATATTTTCCTTGGCCCTAGCCCAAGGCAAATTACTTGGGTGAGTCCAACTGCACTCCCCCGCCTACTGTACAGGGCCCAAAAGCCCTTGAATTTTATTAAAAAATTAAAATAGAAAAGAGGAAATGTCAGACAAAACCAAGCACAAACTCAAAAGTCCAAATAAAAATAAAAAATTTTGTAAAAAAAAAATGATTACAGGGGATATTTAAATAATTCAGAAAATATAAAACTCGGGTGTGTGACAAGAACAAAAAATCACTAATATTTCCCAAAAATATCCACGTTACATACACAAATTTTATACATTGATTCTACATGTTTATATATTTTTCATGATTTTTCTATTTTCTTATATACCCCAAGTTGTACAGAGGTACTCAGCTCTCCAAGGGGGCGAGTCCGAGTGGACTCGATTATGGTAGATATAATAAACTGATAGAGCTTTAAAATAAAAAGCTTGGTTGTGTTTTTTGGGAACTTAGAAAAAAATTCTAAGGTTTAAGCCTTAAAAAAAAAAAAAAAAAAAAAAAAAAAAAACTAGGATTTGAACCCTTACCTCCCCTTGGGTGTCTTAACCATCAGCCCCAAAGCCCTTGAAAAGAGCCAAAGGAATAACCAAAAAAAGGAATAAGAGAAAAATTACATGAAATACCAAAGGCATCATTGAGTACAGCGCTGCTGAAATTAGGGTTTTGGGTTCATCAACGCTGCACTCAAGGATGTGTATGGTTTTTCTCCCCATTGGGCCTCCTCAAGCATGAAATTGGTTTATTTTATACCTGATTGGTCCCAATGTAGTACATTGTAGTATATTGTACTATCTAGGAAGGTACTTCTTTTCTCAATAGTACTTTGTTTTACTGCTTGTGGGTTATTTACAGTGTCAGTACTTGGGTTTTCCACAGAATACTAGTGCCTCCCAAGTCATCCAGGGTCAACAATATGCGGCAATATATGCATTGCCATGTATTGGGTGCATGTCGGAACCACTACTCCGGATGAGTACTCGGCCCATGCCTCATCTGAGCAGTCGACCTGAGTTTGAGTAACTCGGCTGAAGTAGTGCCGAAATGCTCAAGCAGTAAAAAAAAAAAAAAAAAAGCCTACATATTATAAAAATCCAAAAAAATAAAAAATGTATGTTTAAAGTAAGATCAAGCAAAACACATCAAAATGCGATTAGAAAAGGATTACAAAATAAATTTTAAAAAATCAACTTGTAACTAGGGGTGTTTTTTGAAATAATCCAAAAAAAATGAAAAAATATAAAAATAAGTATTTATGGCCCAAACACTTTCCAATCTTTGTGAAAATGATTGAAAATATAAAAAAATGTATGGCAAATAAATTCGTTATTTTTTTGGATTTTTTTTTGAATTTTTTGATTTTTTTTAAATATCTCAAAGTACGACACCCCAAGTCGGGAAAACTCTGGCTCGCCAATGTGATGAGTCTCGAGTAGTCAAATAATAATCGTGTGCATTTAAAAGGAGGAATGGCACCACTTCAACTGTCTATTGTCGGCATTGGATTGGTGGAGAGGGTACTAGCAATATGTAGGAAACCCAAAAATGTTGGCATAGAATTATCCCTTTTTACTCATAATTATCAAGACCAGACACTAGATCAGGCTACCCAATTCGACCAGTCAGACTGCTAACCGATGTCTTGATCGGTCCAATTCAAAACTCATGTGTAGCCTGTCAAAGTTAATGTTTTACTGATTTTGGCTAATCAGACTGGCCATAATTGACACGTCGGACCCACTAAACAAAGTTGTGTTTTTTGTAATATATTTTATATTTTTAAAACATTATTCATATTTTTTTCTTAATTCAGTCCAATTGGTTTGATCAACAGTCAGGCTAGTTTTGATTAGATCAAACCCCTTAATGATTTAATGGGTATCTGATTCTCGCAATATTGCTTATGCTTTTCCACTGTTCAAAGTGGCGATTGTCTTTGTGGTGGGCTAATCAAATTAAGGAACACAACTAAAGAAAGGAAGATTATTTTGCACACACAATTACTTTTGCTCCTTTTTCTTTGAGAATGAATTTTTTTTGGGTAGTTCAGCAATAGGAATCAAACTTGATGCCGCTAATTACTCAAGCCTAAGCCTGATTTATAAAAGGAGAGAAAAATATGACAAATTTCTTTGGCAATTGTAATTAGTTGGAACGAAAATACAACATTTTCCTCTTTTATCTTTATGCATGTTCACACGAAGAAGCACACACATCGTTGGAAGCTTGCTTGTGTAAACAGCTAAGTAGAAACCCACCACTCTATTATGCATTATATCACTAGTTGAAAGGTAGCAGTACTCCTGTCTCATGTATTCAACAAAGTACATAGCATGTGAATGCTGATCTTCCAATACCATTTTTTGAATTAGCTGACTTTGGATAAGCCATAAGGTGATTAACAATTCGCGCATCCAACTTAGGAATTGCTTGAGTAAGACCAGATCAAGACCATGCGATTTCGTAGAGAGAAGCCCAATAATCAAGAGAGTCACCCTATACCAAGGTCCCCTAATGGGAAAAATTGGTTGAGTCAGCCTAGGACTTGGTCTCTGAATCAGCCTCTGACTTGGCTGAATCTATAATGAAATGGCTAAAAACTGGGTAGTTATTACCAAAAAAGATAGAATCTCTAATTTTTTTTGACTATTTTGATTCCGATCCGATGTTTCAAATATCAGACTGTATCTTAAACCCAGTCCCGTCAAGTCCCGTTAACTACTTTTACGTTTTTGTTTTTGAACCTTTAACATCTGATCGGGATCTGATGTTAGGAACATGGGATCGACATTGTTCATAACAAATGAACATCAAAATTGTGCGGTCCGAAACATCGGATCGCATCGCGGGCTCATAACAAATCGTTTCTTGGGTGTTTTACTAGACACCCTAGGAAGGAACCAACAGTGCTCTATGCAATTAAACGACAACCAATTTGAAGGTTTCTTGGGAAGCAATCAACCTGGGAATCTCTCCAAGCTTCGTATTCTTGTTCCGAAGCCCATTTTATTGAAAGCATCCCCAAAAAGATAACCCACTTCAAGAACGTCCAGTTCATGAAATATTCGTACCAGGAGTGTTAAGTTGCGGTCACATCGGACCGGGGTCAAAATTGTCAAAATAAAAAAAATTGAGATTTCTTGGAGATTAACGGATTTTTAAACCATTTCCTTAACGGACCTTTAATCCGGTCCGTACGTAAAGTTCCATTGTTTTTACTTGCCCTAACCGGCTCTGTTATTCGGGAGAGAGAGGGATTCTAAATGGGAAAAGCAGGTCTAGGTCGAGCTCGAGCTCGAGCTCGAGCTCAGGAGCGGAGGCAATCGAGGCTCAATGAGGTCGCTCGCCTTAGACAAGTGCCCTATACTCAACAACAAAGGTCAGCTCTATTTACCCTTAGTTTTTTGACTCATAATTATACTCCATTGTAGTTAACCAGTTTCAAACAAATAAAAAATAAAATCCATTGTTAGTATGTACTTTAATCCTCAGAAACCATGTTCAATTCGATTTTTGTGAACTATTTGGGTTTTGAATTGGGGTTTTTTCGACTAAGAAATGTGATTCTTGCTATCTGTTCTGTTGTTCAATTCATTGATTCTTCTCACTTAGATTTTATCGCTGAGTTTTTATAGGAAATATGATTTCCTTATCAAGTTGAAAACTTCTAATGGTAGGGATGCCTAAATAATCATAATAGCCTATAAAACTGCTGCTTGGTTTTCATTTTATAGTGACATGATTGTGTTAAATTGTGTTTGTAGCGGATTTGCAAGAACTTCTTGCCAATAAGTCTTTGCTAGGCCTCTATTTCGTTATGTTCAATTGTTAGCTGCATTACTGTAGGAAATTGAACCTACTCTAGACTGTTTTCAAGTTTTGTGCCCGCTAATGAGTGTAATTGATAATTTAGTATGGTAATCTGGGTGGAAATATCTTTCTTCCTTGATGGTGGGTTAAATTTGCATTCCAACCTGGAATCTAAGGGTTTATACCAGTCTTCTAAAACTCGAGTGAGTCCACTTGACTCTGCCTGAGTTACTCGCACTTGGCAGGGTGCCGAGTCTGAGTAGGAAAGGCTAAACTCAACTGGTTCGTACATTTTAGTATTATAACTTTCCGGGTCCTTGACTGGCTTGACTGAGTTTGCACAGATGACTTGGACTCCAGGGCTTGCTGAGTGCCTAGTTCGAGCCTTGTATTTGAACTGAGTGCTTCATCAGGATACGATGCTTACGATTAAGCATTTTGAATTTATATTTGGCAATTATAGGATGTAAACTTATAGTGCGTGTTTCTTAATTGTTTATGATGGAAAGTCTTCTCAAATATCACCCTTATTGCTTTGATTATCATTTGCATATTTCAAGTCTAACTAGTTATGCTTAACTTTTTTGAATATTTGCCTCTCTCATTTATGATGCGTATTAAACCATGACTTCTTTTTTTTAACTCCGCCATGACCGGTTCCAAGCTGGTCATGCTGGTCCCATGACCGGTTCCAAGCTGGTCATGCTGGTCCCAACTCCCTAGCCCGGATAAAGGAAGAGGTTTAGGTACGTAGCTAACATAAAACTTTGCCACATTGTTTCATGTATCCTAAACCTACGTTAGCCGATCCCAAATAGTTGGGATAAGGCTTAGATGATGATGATGGCTGGTTATTATGAACTTTTACAAATATTTGCCTCTCCAATTTACTTCTTATTCAACCATGACTTTTTTCTTTTTTCAAGTCTTTATTTTAAGTGGGAATTGATTGTTTTCCGTATTGTGGTTTAGATGGTGGTGCTCAGAAACAACAGCTGTTGTGACTGGAAGTAACAGAGGAATTGGATTTGAGATTGTTCGACAACTTTCAAAGCATGGCCTCAGAGTTATTTTAACATCAAGGGATGTTAGTAAAGGTCAGGAAGCCATGACCTCTTTGCAGAGGGAAGGTTTTAATGTGGATTTTCATCAACTGGACATTTCTGACCATGACTCCATCACACGATTTTCTGAGTGGATTGTTCAAAAATATGACGGACTTGATGTTCTGGTCAGAAGCTTTATTTGTTTTTCATGTAGTTTACATTTTGAATTTTCTTTGTTGTGTCATGGAAATGCACTTTTGACTCTAAATGATGCTCAGTTAGTTTTCCTATAGACCAGAGTTTTTATGCCCACTAAAACATCATGGGCAGTTTCATTGTCATTTGTTTGAGAGTTTTTGGCCAAGGTGACAACATTTTCAAATCTTCTTTCCTGACATATATAAGGTTTATGGCCAGTTGACAAGAGAAAACAAGAGAAAAGGAACATCCTATGCTCATTTAAATTTTGTTCTATGAGGGTTGTGTATTTAGGGGCTTAGTGGACCTTATGGGGCTGTTTGGGTACGTGGAAATCTATTGTTAGATTTGTTCTATGATGGTTGTGTATTTAGGGGCTCAGTGGACCTTATGGGGCCGTTTGAGTACGTAGAAATCTATTATGTGACAATAAATTACAAAGAAATATGACATTTACACTGTTTGGGTACATTTTAATAGTAAGGAAATGGAAAGACATTACCCGAGATTTTCTCAAAAATCACGAAATCCATTAAACGATGGGTGAAAAATCTATTATGAGGTTGACGGGTAATCTTTGGAAATCTTTAGCATGCGTCTCTCTGCCCTTTCCCCGCATAAAAAAATATTTCCCTCTTTCTATACGTTGTATTGTATAATTATTAACGGAAGTAGAAAGTGAAAGTAGGGGATATGAAAAGGGGAATCTAAATTGATTTAACAGGTGTAAAAGGACAATTTTCTACTGCAATCAAAATAAATTTTTTTTATATCCCTATATCCCCAATTTGGATTGTACTCCTCATCTGACTCTCATATAAAAATAAATTTTTTTAATAATCGACAAGTAAAAGTAGGGGGGAATCTAAATTGATTTGATCAGTTGTAGAACTTGATGAGGTACAATTTTCTACTGCAATCATAATAAAAAAAGTTCTACATCCCTCTATCCCCAATTTGGGTTGTAGCCCGCCTTCCATTCTCGTATAAAAACAAAAATAATAATTGGTAATCAATGAGAAATTACTCAACACAATAATAATAAAAAAATTCACACAACATAATCCTCATAAGAGATTAGTAAAAGCTCAATTGAAATAAGATACCTCTTTAGTATCCTTCAATGCTTCAAAATTTTCTACTGCAATTACCAAACCTTCTAGTTTACTAATCAAATTTCTTCCCATTTTTTAATTTGTACCATAAAGATTTTGATTTTGGTATCATAAATTTATTGATTATTTGAAATTATATCTAGAGAGACATTTGAAAGACTTATAAAAAAATAAATAAAAATAAGGCTTATCTCAATAAAATCATGTTATTCCAATCATATTATTCCAATGACTTATCATGTTGAAACCAAAGTCTAATCATGTTAGCCAAACATAACTATATTTTTCATATTTGGATAGTAATGCATTTCTCATATTTCTTCCAGACATAGCCAAACAGTAGCAATGTATTTCCCAAGTTGCATCTAAATACTATCAAAATAGTGACAATCTATTTGCAGGTAATGTATTACACCTGTAATATATTTCACAGACAATATATTTTTACCAAACGGCCCCTATGTGTTTGATCCTTGCTTGCGGATTACATTGATATTGGTTGAGAAAGGGGTTTGTGAGACAGTGAGTCATCTCTATTTATGAGATATCTGCCACTCAGGCTCAGTTTTGAAGCTCCAAGGTTCACAGTATCTCCCATGAATTTTAAATCTCTACTGTCCTATTTAATGATTTCGAGTAAAATTGCCCTCCATGATCCAACAGAGCTCCCTCTTCTGCCTCAATAGAGTTAGAAATTTCCCCTAACACTTTTAAGGTCTTGAGAGCCAAGCTGTCTGTAATTGAGTCAGCTCTCTTGACAGCCAAGGTTCCCCCGGCAAAACTTTAATTCAACACACTTTTGCCAAATGGCACTTGTTTTACTTTTCTCTTCTCCAAAGGAGTTGAAATTTCTGACCATGCCCTGAGTGCTTGTTTCAGCCCCCATGTATAACTTTTTCTAGTTTAGAAAATGTGCTGGATGCCAAGGATCTTGATCTATGTAGATATCTCATGACAGTTTGCAATTCACTATTTAGAAATATGGTTTCCCATGCTTTTGTTTTGTTACTCTATACCAATTGGTTGATGGGCTGATGTTACTGGTTTTTGGTGCAAAGCAAAATATTCCATTGTAGACTCCAGTCCTTGTAGTCTGAATTTATGCTTGATTCTGTGTATTCTGTCTTTGGCTCCATTGCAATTTTCCATGTATGATATAGCTTTAGAGTATCTTGTTCTTCTTTAGTGAAGCAGCCTTATGCTTAGCAATGGACCTCTCAGGAAGTTATTTGAAAAATGCACTTTTCATGGCTGCCTTCAACACTCTTACCAGCCATAAAAAAAGAAGTGAAAAACAACATACTGACTATGAAGAGAGTGTCCATCCACATGTTGCCATCGTTCATGTTCTTGTAAACCTGCGTGCATGCTGTCGTTCTTCAAGCATTCATTTCTGCCCCTTCACTAGATTGAAGCATACCCATGCATCCCATGATGCTACATATTATGTTGATTGCTACGTAGGTTGACTATCCCCTCACTTCTAGAGAAATACCCGGTTGTAACAAAGTAGACATGTCTGGGTACAATAGATCTATTGGCTGCAATGCCGTTTAGTCTTATATATTTAACAGTTTGTTGTTAAGGTCATTTGTTCCCTGTGAACTGAATAAACTGGTCCTGTTGCAGATCAACAATGCCGGTGTTAATTTTAATCTTGGGTCAGATAATTCCATGGAATTTGCTGAGGAGGTTATTAGAACAAACTATCTGGGCACCAAACTGATGATTGAAGCCATGGTACCACGAATGAAGCCTTCCCCTTTTGGTGCTCGTATAGTGAATGTTAGCTCAAGACTTGGGAGGCTCAATGGCAGGCGAAATGTAAGTCCATCTACATGTGTTTTCTTTCTAGGATAGTATACCGGAAGACAATGAACTATGGCATACGGTACTGCAAGGTTACATCTGCCAACCATTCTCAGTGATGACTGGTTTTAGATTGACTGGGAGTGGAATCCTCACGGAACAGTTAATCTCCAACCTGACCTGTTGGTAGATTGGATTACTATATAACATAGTCTATTGAGTTATGATCTTCTTCCCTTTTCTTCTTTATTTTTATTTTGTATTCTTTATTTTTAATATTTGGTATTCAAATCTGAAGTTTTTTCTGTGCTTTTTGGTTGATCTTTTATGTCTTTGTCTGGGCTGAGCCTTTTCTTGGTCAACTCCTGTTTGTATCACTGTTAAATTTTTTAGAGGGAACCAAGCATGGGATTCTGAATTCTTTTCAGAAATTCTCAGTTAAAAACTTTTAAGTTTTTGACAGAACACCAAACCACTGGTTTCCTCTAGTTAAATGATTCTGACCCTCAGATTCATAAAACATGTAGTATAATTTTCATAAATAGCTGAAAGCTCTCTGCTTTTTGCATGCAACTATGCCCTAATATAAGCAAATGAGCTAACTATCCATACTTTACTGATAATCATATGAATATACTTAAACCATTTGTGCATGTTTGTTTGCTAAATTGTAAAAAAAATCCCTCAATTACCCTTAGCAAGAAGCCCTCGACCAGCCCTGCACACTAAGCCAATCTCATTACCCCGCCCCCTTTTAGAACTTAGATGTTTGGCTTTCTTTTGGTCCTTAAGACAAATTATCTAAAATAAAAGTAGAAAAACACAAACATTGATATATCTCGAAACTAACTATAAACCATACTTTGCATTTGACTGTTATTGTATTCCATTTTGAGTATTGTAAGCTTTTATTAGGAATGTACCAAAATATCAAAAGGAATGTAGAGAATGATAGTCCATTACTGTCCAATGAAATTATGAATGGTGATAGAAAAAGAAATGGGATAACTTGATGGGATCTTAATGGAATGTCTTACTGTACCTCGTCGTAACTTCAATGGATTTCAGTTTCTGTAATCAATTGAAGTACACTATACGTTTGACATGATAATTTATAAACTTTGACTATTCTGACTTTTAGACATTGAAGATGTGAGCCAAGCTCTCAACCTCTCTTACACATGCTCCCCCCTTTCCTCAGAGACTAGGAGATGCAGCCCTGAGGCAACAACTTTCAGATGATGCTACACTTTCTGAAGAACTAATCAATTGCACTGTTTCAAAATTCCTTGAACAAGTTAAGCAGGGCTCTTGGGTCTCTGGTGGGTGGCCCCAAAATTTCACTGACTACTCAGTCTCGAAATTGGCTGTGAATGCGTACACTCGCCTCTTGGCAAAGAGGCTGTTGACTCGGTCTGATGTCCAAAAAGTATACATCAATTGCTATTGTCCAGGCTGGGTTAAGACTGCCATGACTGGGTGGCAAGGCAATAATACCTTAGAAGAAGGTGCCGATACAGGGGTGTGGCTTGCTCTTATGTCTTGTCCACTACCCTCTGGAAAATTCTTCGCCGAGCGTCGTGAAATCAGTTTTTAATTTAAGGTGGTGAAGTCTTAAACAGTGAGAAAAATTAAGGGAAAGTATCAAATCAGTGTCACAAAACACGTCTGCATGAATCTTGCAGCTGCTACCCAACCTTGACAGTTTTGAAGTGTGAAAGTGACTAACATATCCTTACCTAGGTCTTGAGCATCCGACCTAGGGTGGCAGGTAAGTAGTCACTTTTTAAGGAATGAACGGCCAAGGCAGAAGATCAAACATTCAAGTTTTCAGAGAACCTCCATGATATTTGCTGGTATTTGGGCATGGCTTTGGTTTTCGTCCTAAATTTACTGTGGTATATGGGTTTGATGACATGGAAAAGAGCACTTGGCGATTCGGCCCCAAATTCATAATTTGGAAGAAAGTTTGGACATTTCGAACTGTTGTTCAAACTGTTCATATTGGTTTACTGGAACCGTCCTGCCTCATGTTGGGTATTCTTGAGTGTTTATTGCAACGATGTTAGATGTAGGCTATCAAGTATTCAATTATTTACAATATTAGTTCCCATTCTGTATGAATTATGAAGGAGATGGAAGATTATTCTCTTCGTTTACTGTATATTATTATTATTATTATACTTGAATGTTTACTTGGGAGTTGGTGGGAGTGGAACTCTATACTGAGGTTGAGGAAAATTACATAAAACTAACCTAAATTGAAATTACTGCACATGGGAACCCATACTATTTTTGATATTACACACCTATTACCTTCTTACTGTGTGAATATTTTAGATCTTTTTGGGTGAAATTGCCCATCACAGTCAAACAATTTAAATTTTAAGTTTAAGTTTGAAACTTAAAGTCGACCTCGGTTCGTTTGCAGGGAAAAACAGTAGGTGGTTCGTCACTTGGAGCATTGAACAGGCTTCGAGAAAGAATGTTCAGTCTGACGCTTGATTCAATGCAATGAGTTAAGGTCAGCTCGGCACTTGGAGTGCCAAATAGACTTCGGGTTTCAAAACAAGATGAAAATGACACTTTAAACTTAAAATTTGAAGTGCTCAACTGCGACAGACTTTAGGTTTCAATACAAGATGAAAATGACACTTTAAAAATTAAAATTTCAAGTGTTGAACTGTGAGGCATTTTCATTGAAATTGACCTTCAAAAAAATATCTGGATGGGTCAATTAAAAAAAAAATAAAAAATCCTTGGATGGGTCAATACAAAATAAAATAAAATAAATAAAAAGTGCAATAACAAAAGAAAAAGTATACGATAAGATCATTTACCTTTCGCACAAGCAAAAGAAAAAGTATATGATAAGATATTTACCTTTCGTACAAGATACCGTAATGATTTTTAAATGTTAGATGTGAAGTCAGCACAAGATACCGCAATGATTTTTAGTTGTTGGATGTGAAGTCAAAACGTTGTGGGGGATCCTATTTGTAGAAAATTTAATGAAGGTTTGTTTACTGATGAGTGTTACTTCTTTATCTTTACATGCTTTTGAGGGTTTCTCTCTCTAACTTTGAGACATTTATATAGAAAAATAATCCTGCGGTTCTCAAGATTTGTATAGAAATATATAGAAAGAGGAGTTTCTTTTTTATTTAGGAAATACGCTTTATAAATCACATTGAAGCAGAGATGGAGAGAAATTTCTCTGTGGATCTCCATTAAAGTAAAAGAGGATTTTTAGGGTCTAAAATAGTTAAAAGTCTTTATCTGCCCTTTCTTTAATTTTTTATTTTTCAACTGTGCTGTATGTCGTTGTTTGGTCTTTACTGTTCTGCCAAGAGAATTAGAAGTTAATACTTTCTTCTCTCTCTTAAATTGCTGTAATTTTAAGAAAAAGTGTTTTGTAAGTCAGCGGACACATTAGCCGGCGCAATCACAATCGTCCATCTTTAAGATGAACATCCACAATTAAAGATTCCTATCGATAGGAAAATATTGTAATAAAAATGTTTTAAAATTTTAATTTATTATATTTTATTTTTTATATTCATGATCATCGTAGTGTAGATCATGGATCACTACAAATTTGGATCCAAGATTGATACAAGTAATCGGTGTTCAAGGGAGCCCGCATGAAAATGGTAAGAGAAAATTGGATTTTCGCTCTTTCTTCTTAACTCTCTCTTTTCTACCTTCTTCTGTCTATATAAATGCTAAGTTTTTAATTATCTTTTTTCTCCATTCTTTCCAACTTTTAAATTGGTAAAGCTCATTTCCTTGGGCTGGAACTGGGCCGGGCCAGCCCAGGTCGGTCATGATATCTAGGGGACCAGCCCAAGCCCAGCCCAACTTTGACCGGGATGAAGAAGCTCTAGCGCCCTGTTAATACACTTGAAAGGGAAAAGAAAAAAAAAGAAAGAAAAGAAAAAAAAATATTGGGCTGGACAGAACCGGGCCGGGCAATTGTATTTTGGTCCAGCCCTATCCTCACTCATAGTGGCTTGGTTCCGGTCTGGCCCTTGGGTGTGACTCAGCCCTTGATTTACAAGGCCACCCTGATAGGGCCAGTAAGGCTGGCCGGCCGGCATATTACCTGCCCTATAATACCTTTTTTAGGGGTGGCAATGTGTTGGGTCCGGTCCTGGAAGCATAATTCACCGGATTTGGATATAGTCCCTAAAATATAGAGTGGAACCCAGATCCAACCCAAAAACTAAAATATGTATGTATTTAACTATATTTAAATATATTTTATGTATTGGGACCGGAAAAATATTACCGGATTTGGACCTGGACCCAAGAGTACCCAATCGGATATGGACATGATCAGGCCCGGACCCGGACCCGGACCCAATCCGCCGAGTCAAACTTTTGGACCCATACCCGGACCCGGATCGGGCATACGGGTCCCGGTACTTAGCCACCCCTACCTTTTTAATATAAATTTAGTAAAATTTAAAAGTGGGAAGTTTCAAAATATCCTTGAGAAGGTGGCGTATTTCCCACGTATAATATTTGGCACCTCCTCAATCCGATTGGGTGAGTTAGTGGGGGAGAGGGCCCCGGTAGGAATTTAGCGTGGGTCGTATTAATCCGATTGGGCCACACACACACTCTCCTTGACACCCAAATACTCTCTTTCTCCCTCCCTCTCTGTCTCTCACACACATTCACACTCTTTCTCTAGCTCTATGTTTATCTCCTAAGACCGATTTTTTTTACTTCATTTTCAACCAAACAACTGGATTTGTAAGAATTTTTCTATTTTGCTTTGTTCGATATCTTTTGCATATTGTATGGATGCAATAGGTTTAAAGAATCACTTAATTTCTTTGTAGGTTTCCTTTCGCTCTCTAACCCTGCTATCTCGGTTACTCCTGTGAGTTGCAAGGAGTTAGTTGAAAATGAAAATGGAAAAATATATAAATAAAAATAAGAAAATGATAAGAAGCTAACTATGTAAGTCTCTAGCTGTCATTTTTTTTTTTCTTGTTTTTTTAGGGAGCATATATGGGGATCCTGCAGGACCAATTTGTACATTTAGCAGTAGTATTGGAGAATTTTATGGCCTGAAATTTTTCAAAACAATTTTGATTCTCCTTTGATCAATTTAAAAATTTAACAAAAAAAAAAGGAAAAACATAAGAAGAAGATTTTGGGCTTCTGAAACCTTAGATCTTATACTCTAACAAATGGATGGCGTGGTGTTAATTTGGGAGTGGGAAGTGATTCAAATCTATTTTGAGCTCTAAATCAACGCCTACGATTGATATTAGAGATAAGTAAAGATGATTTAGAGTAATGGCTGCAGGGCCAAATGTACAAGATTGTCCCACAGGACCACTAAATAATTTTCTTGCATTTTTGCTCCGAAATTTTTTATAATTTGCCTAGTCAGTTCCATACACTGTAGAAAGAGGTAGCCCTGTATCTTTGATTACAAACATGCTCTTAATGTTACTTATTGCGGACTCAAAGGGATTGGTATTGAATCATTTAGAAATTAAAAAGAAAGCTTTCACAAAAGACAAATGCTTATAAATGTGTAGGGCTAGATGGGTCAAGCAACCAAGAAGCCCCTTAATGTTCTTAACTTCTAATAGTGACATTAAGGAACAAATGCCCATAATTATGAGGGACCCTCGTGACTATAAAATTTCAAGGGACAATATCCTTGATAAGGTGGGGGTCCCAAGCAACAAAGAGAGTCCATAGTGTTCTTATTAAGAGTTCAGTGGTTTGTAGGTCTCTCCCACCAGTAAATGTATGTCACAACCAAATTAAGTGGTTCATTGGAAGTTAGGGTCTGTGGCTCCATGATTCATAGAACCATTTCTCATGAATGCTAGGTCAAACCATGGGTAGGATTTCCTAGTTTTGTAAGTTTCAAGTTTGTAAGCATCATAGATTTGGTGATAATTATCGTTATCGGGATATTATTGCTACTGTCTTTGTATCATTATGATATAAATTTCTATAATATCAAATAATACACAATTTACAGCATAATAAATATGTTAAAGATTTTATAAATGATAAAGTTCACAATAATTTCTATGTATAGCAATATTAAAATATAAAACATAATTATTCAACTTATTAGCTTTAACTAATCCCGTCATTATGAGTTCTTTGCAAATTACTCCATGTTTACTACAGTGACATTTACAGCTGTTTTCAGGGAAAGTTGTAATCATGATAATAACTAGAAGCCTTAAATTATCACAATAAATTGATTTTATAATGATATTATGGAAGTTGTTATCAACATTATAAATCCTTGTTATAAAATAGAGATAAATTTAATTCCCTGAACATAATTGTACTTAAGATTATAGAAACACATGAAATTTATATGCCACACACTTCCTCTTAGAACACGTGTTTCAAAAGTTGGATTCGGGCCTTGCCTCGGTAGGGTTCCACCCCCCACGTCCGACCCGAAACTTTTAATTGGACATGGCTATATTTTAAAAAAATTAAATTTATTGGAAAACTGTGAGTTTTAGATGGTTCAGAATCACTACCTCTCCAATCCGGTCCAACTTCGGCAAGTCTTGGAAAGTTTCGAAACATTGCTTAGAACAATGTGAACCCTAGCTCATTGGTTTTGGCTAGGGCAATAGTCCACACCATGGTGCATGTGCATGAGTCCATGGTGCATGTGCATGAGCTCGGACCTCAAAAACACCTCAATGGATACTCATGTGCTCTTCAAAGAGAGGGAGCTTTCTTAGATTTGGATAACATACACCCCAATTCTTATTCTATTTCATATGATGCTCCCAAAGCTTTAATGAAAGTAGCTCAAGGCAAAAGAACAAAATAAAAGGTGGTCCATAGGCATGTGCTTAACTACTCTTCACTTGATTTAATAAAGTCTCTTTAGATCTTCTCTCATTTTCTACTACCCCCACAACAAGATCATAATCTAAGCCTTTACTTCTTGGATCCCAAGATTCCCATCATGTACTTGCTTTGTATATTGAGATAAATGACCCTTCCAAATATAGCAAATCTTTCACATGCCTCCAATTTATCAAACAACTGATCTTGACTAATGATATACACTCAAACATATGCACATTGTGTGTGCAAGTTTACATTCAAAAAGAGAAGAAGAAAAAGAAAAAAAAAGAAGGCATGGTGGCCTGCATGTATAATATTATTTGACAAATTTGTCAAAAGAATAATATGACATGTTAATCTAAAGGTCCAGCCAAACACTGAATAATGTGGAAAACATGCCTTTGATTCATAAAAGCAGAGTGGTTAAAGAATTTTTCTGAAATTTCAAATATTTTTCACTGATTACATGGTTGGCCTCTCATGGACTTAAACCATGAGAATGATCATTCATCAAAATTTTGGGAATAACTGTGACATGTATTCTTTGGGTATGGCTCCTCAAGAAAATTTTTTTATAGTGGGAGTTATTAGGGAGAGCCACACCTCAATTCTCATCTCGATTTGCAAGATTATTTCAATTCCTAAAAATGATGTATCTTGCAACACATTTATTGGACCATCCACTTCGAAGGGTTTATGGGTCTGCCAACTCCGCACCATTTTTTAAGCTTTGAATTCCACAATCAGGAGGGAAAACAAATTGGTTGGCCATCACAAGGGTGTTCATGTTGGAGCTGTAAAACCGCAGCCCTACCGAAGCCACACCATTTTAAGATTGATTTTGAAAATTTTCCATTTGAGGGTCTAATGTTTTGCCCAACAACTCAAATTTAGGCCCCAATTTGGTAAAGACTCATATCCCAATATCCAAAACTTTACTGGTCATTAAACAAACCCTGCATGATGTTCACCCACTTACTCTCAATGATTTATACAGTCCCTATGGTTAGGTTTTTTATGTGAACCAGCAACCCTTGTCTTTTTCAAAATTTAAAACTAGTTTCCATCTTAGCTTGGTCATAAGTGCATTTAATACCATATTTTTTTTAATCATTTCCCTTGGTGAGGTAATTTGTTCCTTTCTTTTGATTCGTTCCAAGTTGGGGAATATTTCTTACAGTTAGGGCAGAAGTTAAAAACTTCATTGGTGTGAAACACTCATGCTTCTACACATTGTTTAGACTTTAAATATGTTTTCTATTCCATGCAATTTCAGTAAAGAGATTTGAAGGTGGTTGGGTAGTCATTTCTCTAAAGCCTAACCCTATTTTAAAAGCAAAAAAAAGTCACTGCCTATGAAGTTTGAACCTACTTGAATTAGGTATTGCTTTAGTAGGTACATGGAGTGAGAGAGAGATACTTGCAGTGAGAGAAAATTGTGGTGAGACCCACTGTAAATATTATATAAGGACTAACACCTCATTTCTGTAAATTTTTATATCAATTGTGACAAGGGATGGGGATTTTACATAAACAGCTGATGTGATCTAGTAAGGCCTACTGTGAATATTATATCATTAAGGACTAACTCTTCACTACTGTAAAATTTTCATATAAATTAATAGAACAGGTGGGGTTTCTACATGAATGGACGATGTGGCAAGATAATGACCTGGTTGGTTCTATTATAATTTTTGGATTTGTTTTTTCTAATTGAAGGGACTGAATTGCTTTGAACTTTTTAAGAATTTATCTGCACATGTTGGTATTCTGACACATGCTATGCTCTAGTGGGTTTTATGGTGTTAAGGTTCATCAGGTTCTTGCACAATTTGGAGAAGACTTGGGATTTTCAATCCTTTACAAAGGATTGGAATGTTGGCTTATGGTACTCAGGGTACATATGTGCTCTAGGGTTTATTACAAGAATTCCTACTTTCTAGAAAAATAAAAATAAAAATTGAAGATGCAATTTGGGTTCTTGAGGTTTTGGCCCTCAACATGGGTTGATCTAGGCTCTTTGGTATTTGTTTTCATATTGGAGTTTTATAGGGTTTGAATCATTTTGTTTTTATAGAAAATGATTATCTAGGACATTGGGCATTTAAATTTTCATCAGAGGAGGAGGTTTCCTAGGGTTTGTGGCATTTGCGTTTTATTAGATCAGGGTAGGCTGCCGCATGTGCAAGTTGATTGTGGGTCTGTGCCGTCTTGGGATTAGAATTTCTAGGTTAGGAAGACTTTTTAGGGCTTGGGCCATATGGGTTTATTATGGAAATGTGTACAATGATCCATATGGCCATAGAAAATATGTGGTCATTAACGTCAAAAATGGAAATGTGTACAATGATCCATATGACCATAGAAAATATGTGGTCATTAATGTCAAAACCCTCTCAGTGATGGATGAAGGGTGATGTATAATGAGAGATTCCCACAAGGAAAATTATATGACCAAAGTAGTTTCTCTGGCTTTTAGTCCATCGTCCACTCATTAACAAAGTAATGGATGCTTCTGGCCTTAGATGGTGATGATGATGATGTAATTGTTATGGTTATTATGCAATATAGGCCCATAGAGCATCATTTGGGCTCAGGAGAGATAAGGCTCACCGGGCCGTGTGTAGGCTAGGGGTTGTTTGACAATTGAAAATTTTCGGCACCGAAAATTTTAGGGTGCCAAAAATTTGAGGACTCTATAGCACTTCCTAGTTTGGCAACTAGAAAGTGCAACAGGGAAAGTGGGAGTCTGTGCTTCTAAAAAATGACAAGCGTGGCCTTCTACCCACCATGGAGTAACAAACTTCTTGAATGTTTCTGGATAAATAACCAGAATTTGTACTCCTTTATTTTTTATTTGCTTGATTTTGTTGGACTTTTCAGAGACATCAGAGGCAGATGAAATTTTGAGGCTGTATGCCTCATTGGTCCCATACATAGAAAATATAAAATAATAATTTGAAAAACTATATTGGTCAAATTATCCCATTAATATCAAAAAATATATTGATTTATTTTTTGAATAACCTTTTTCCATATGTTCTTTTACAAGTGCACGAGAGAGAAGTACATACACCCAAAATTTTAGCCCAATATGACATGAAAAAAAATTAAACTGAAATAGTGAAATATAATTTCATTGGAGTGCAAAGAAACAATCGATCGTGGCTTGTTCAAGTGTTGAAGCAAAATACCGATCTATGACATCCATTGCCGTAGAATTGACATGACTTTCTTTTATTTTTTGGGATATTTGGGTGCCTCTTCTTCAGCCACTAAAAATTTTGGTGACAATGTCAGTGCTCTCTACGTGACAGTTAATCATATTTTTTATGCCCGGACAAAGCGCGTTGGGTTAAACTATCATTTTATGCATGAAAATGTTGCTTTTGAATTACTTATCACTTAATTTGTTTCCTCTCCCAATCAAGTAGTTGATATCTTCACCAAGCCTTTGCCACGATTTGTTTTTCAAAATTTTTGCTTCAAACTCAGGCTTCAACTGCTTCCTCAACCGAGTTTGAGGGGGAATAATAGAAACAAAATTCAAACAAGATAAAAAAGTGTATTAATCTTTACTTTTGAGAGGAGGATCAAGATAGGAAAGTGTATATGGCATGCAACAAGATAAGAAAATGTATATTACATCATTGTATTACCATTATATATACAATAAATGGTGAGATTTGTATAGCCTAGGCTCTAAACAATCAAATTAGAGCCTACCTTCAAATAGTGTCGAGAAATATGGTTTCAATATTGAAAAGTTTTGTGATAGCCTTAAATTATATTTTCATATTTAGTTATAAAATTTAAAGCTTAAAAAATAGTGTAGATTGAAAAAATTTATGAAAACTTGAAAATCTTGAAAATTGACGGTCCCAAAATACGTTACAAGATGTACTATTTCTAAAACTTGAAATCCATTTTTTTCTCATGTCCATGCATCTTGATGTTGAGATGATCAATTTGATGATATTTGAGCATCAAAACAACCTCTTCTAATGAAAGTTTTGAGGTAGGTCCTAATTTGATTGTTTGGAGCCTAGGCTCTACATAAACTTTTCCCTACAATAAAAGAACCACCACAAAAATTGTGAGGGGCATAATTATTTTCTCAAGAGTTCTTGGGAATTTCTTTAACTCTCATTGGTTTGATCAATATCGGATGATTGAGATGTCAGAGTTTTATTGGTGAGCTATAATACAGTGAAATATAACCTCGTTATTTTTTCTTTTTGTGTAATCCATATCGTCCTTTTTGTTAGGCTGGGATGAATTATGATTTAACAAATCTTTTTAATTTAAGAAATATAATCCTCTCATCAATGGAAATTCCATTTAATGCAAAAGCTGGCTGATTTTCACATATCTAGGTTTAAAAAATCCTAAGCTAAACGAGACAGTTTTTTAAAGTTCTAGAATTTTAAAAACTAAATAAACACTATATTTTCCATTACCAGGTGGATCAAAGTTCTTGCAACCGGCTCCCATTGAGAAATCCATGTTCTGATTCTTGCCTATCGACCCTTTAGATGCTTAATGTACTTCATTATGAGGTGTGATGATAATTTAGGGTTGTATGTATAGAAGGATCCCTTTGGTTTGGGGCAATTTCCATAAGATGTCTTATTCAGAATGTAACCTAGGACTCATGCCATTGAATTGGAGGGGTGGCCTAGTGTTTAGGGGATGTAGGCTAGTGCTTTTTCTATAAGTGTTATCACGTTGTATAGGGTATGTAGGGCTACATTGTATAGGGTATGTAGGGCTACGGGGTTTTCTAGTGTTTGGGGCAATTGGGTTTGTATTAGTCTTATATCTATTGTTTAGGACATGGCCATGATGTATAAAGTCTTACATCTAGTGTCTAGGGCTTGGGCATGAGGTATTTAATTGTTGGGGTGTCTCTCTAGTGTTTAGGGTATGTAGGCTAGAGGCTTTCTATATTTGGAGCAATTGGACTCAATTAAGATATGTTTTATCATTTAACTAAGTGCTTGTTTAGATCTAGAGGTTTTTTTAGTGTTTGGGGCGCTTGGGTTTCTTTCTACTAGTTGGGTTCTAGGATCTAGGGCTAGGGCATGTGGTTTTTAATTGTGGGGGTTCTAGCTCTAGTGGTGGTTTTGATTAGCATATGTGGGTGATTAAGGGTTTTTTTAGGGTTTAGGGTGTGTGGCTTTTATTAGGGGTGGCTAGGGGTTTTGGGAATGGGTCCCTTTATGTAGGCCTCCTAAAGGGCAGCCTCACCTGCCCATTCTAACTGGTCTTACGGCGCTTGCCGGCTTTAATGTGTGCAAAGACAGCAATTTTATGCATTATATAAAACCCTTATTCATTTAATGCTAAGCAGCCCATTTGTCCAGAACAAAGGGGAAGCTTCACTTTCACTGTTAAACACTTAAAACCAACTCTTCTCTTTCCCTCCAATTCTCCTGCCCTTTTCTTGGGCAAACTGTCCCCTTTTAAGGGCACCCACCCTTGATTTTTTATCATTTTAAGGGCTCCCACCCTGTTTTATAATCATTTTAAGGACAGCGTCCCTTGTTTTTTTATGATTTTAAGGGCACCCACCCTTGTTTTCAATTAATTTAAGGGCACCCACCCATGTTTTTTTTTAATCAATTTAAGGGTACTCCTTCATATTGTTCCTTGTGAATTACCTTCACTCCAAAACAAAATCTACCAAATCCCGGATTTTGTGCGGTGGCAGCTGTAAGAGAGTGCAAAAACTTTCAATAGGCTTTTTTAATTGGGGTCTTAAGACCTTAATTTAGTGTTTTGGTTTATTTTAATCCATGAGCGTGGACTAAGGACTTTTGGGTCTCTTTCTCCACTTTTCTTGACAGTTTCCTATACACAAACCCTCTCTCTATACTTTAACTCTCTCTCTCTCTCTGGCATCAACTTTAAACAATCAAAGTAAGGTGCACCATTAGCTCTATTGAAAAAGGGCAATTCGGTTCCTGGAAATCCCTACGATGACTTGTAAATCTACTTTTGCTTTTAATTTCGAAATTTTCAAAATGGTACAGATCGAACAAATCAATAAATATTTAAAAATATTAAAAATGGTACAATCCAGATTATATGTTTCAAGTTGTACTATTTTTAAGACTTGAAATTCTTTTCATATCCGTACATTTCAAGTCGAAACATTAAGTCAGAGGATTTCCCAGCATTGGAACAAAGTTTTTGAGGTGGTCCTTACTTTCACAGTGTAAAGTTGACGCTTTATATTAGATATAAGCATGCAAATCATCTCTTTCCTATACTCGTCTTTCTATAAAGAACTCTTTCTCTCTCTCTTACATACAAAGGATGCTTAGCTTTGGAGTAATATGATAGATCCAAAGTCTACTAGTGATTATTAACATTTACTGCCTTCCTTTCCACGACACCTTTGGCCTGTGTTGTGGGAAATGTAACATCTACCTTGGCTAAATTAGGGTTAAACTTACCCATTTTGATCTTAAGCTTATGGGAAAAAAATTCTTTTTTACTAAAAATAGGAGTACCCGTGTCTTCAAATTTCTTGTTTTCCAATAAGTGGGGCCCTCGTAGGCCCAAGCTTTGGTAAAGGACATTGGACTTTGTTGCCTTTAGTCCTGAATTTCTGGACCAACACTTTTGTGGGGCCTAAGAAAGGTGGGGTTCTCAAGAAAATGTACAAATGTGACATTTTGATGACCTGAAACCAGTGATTATAATTTAGTGGTTGAGAACCCAAACCCAGAGAATTCAAAGACCGATGATATTTAGGAAAACTTGTGCTTTTAGCTTTTAAGTTGGAGCTAAGCAAATATGTTTGGAAAAAGCATACAAAAAGACTATTTACCATTGTACAATCATTCTTATCTTTTAAATTTCAAAATGGGTGGTTGTAAAAATGTCATTAAATAGATATATAAAATTACTAAAAAAAATATCGGATTTTGTGACTCACTCCAAGCCATTCAATTTGACATCCAATGAGTAGGGAATAGTTGTGACCTCCTTATACAAAGATAAATGACTCTTTGTAGACAATCCCATATGTGTAGTGCTTGAAAATGGGTAATTTGTTTTCACTCTATGGCAAATAGCTGAATTAGCATTCCCTACTGGTAAAAATGGTAAGGAATAAAGCTGAAGTGGTTTCATGGTGTGAAAGCAATAACTTGATACTGCGAATACTCGAATTCGGGATGGCGAATGGATTAACAAAAAGTAAAAAACTAGATTTAAAAAGTTGGACTCAGGGTCCGACTCCTAGGGTCCCGTGCCCCAGTGGATTACATAGCCAAGTGGGAGGCTGAGTCTTAGGTTGGACTCAGACAGTTCTCTCTGAAAATAACATAAAGGACCTTGCGATCGGCAGACTTGCCTAATTTTTGGGTCTCTTCCTCTGGAATCTCCATCATCCTGAACTTGTCCGACATCCCCGAGTCTAATTGTCACATTTTTAATAAAAGCAGTTGGGAACAGTCTCTGTGTGGCTTTGGCAGTGGGAGATATATAGGGATAGTAACCTTCACTCCTTTGGCAATTAGAGATATTCAATGTCCTTTAAAAAACTCTCTCCATATCAGAATCTATTTATCTATTTGTATCCACCTATCTATGCATCTATCTATCTGCTATGATGGATTCATTCCGGTAGGAATGGAATCAGCTTCTTTAATGAGGTGACTGATTGATTCATGGAAAAAAAGGACATGGATATATTTGATCATTCCAACCACCAAGCCCCTTTCATAGACAGCCTGCGTCATTTTTTAATGCATAAAAGACTAGAAGCCAAACCGCCAACCCCCCTTGTTTTGGATCCCAGTTTTAGGCAAAAAAGATAGATAGACAGCTAAAACTAGTGAGGTCATGTGTGTGTAATATACAGTGTTCCTATGTATACATGCATGTGTAGTGCTGCCTAAAACCTCTAAATCTAGCCAAGGTCCACTAAAGTTAGCCATGCAAAACTAATCAGTCCCCCCAACCTTCATATGATTGCCCATATTTTTCCCTTCCTCTTCATTGAGCTGTAAAGTGTACACAGCCTTTTTATATTCATACCCTTATTTTTGGGTCCTTGCTTTTTATATTCAGACCCCTTATTTTTGGGTCCTTGTTCTTCTCTTTCTCTCTCTGTGTTTTAAAGTTTTAATCAGAAAGAGAGGGATGGTTGAAAGTGAGGTGTGTCTAGTTTGACCCATAAGAGCTGCATCTTAATCACTGGCCTACAAGACATGGCCACGTGTTGTAGGGCCTCTATAGTCACCACATCCCCCCACATTGGCTGCCTTTTCTCATAATTTCTGTTACAAAAGAAAATTAATTTAATTCCCAAAATCCCCTCCCAAGAATACCAATTATGTATTCATTTTCTTTCTTGGCAGCAGCTACCAAGAAGCACATTCCAAGCTTAAGAAAGGGGGCAGCTTTTGAGATATAAGGAGGAAAACCCAACAAGGAAATAGACAGTTAGTGGTTCTTCTCTTTCTTCTTCTCTTATCCTCTCTCTCTCTCTCTCCATGGCACCTTTCATGCTTGTATTCCACGACAAACGGGTTGAAACTCGGTTTGTGATGCCTTAGAGCTACTAAGATATCCTCTTCTCTTTTGGGATACCTAAGTTGAGAGTTTTTCCTGTGTGGGGCTTGTTCGTGCTTAATTTATGATGGAGTGGAGTTGCGATCCTAATGATCGGGTAGCTGGTTTGAAGATCATCGAGGACTTGACGCAGAGTGCAGGCCAAGTTCAGAGAAGGGTGCTAGACGAGATCTTGAGGAGGAACTCCGAGACTGAGTATCTGAAAGGATTTATACAAGGTGATTTAGGGAGAGAGACATTCAAGAAGAAGGTGCCGGTTGTGAATTACGAAGATGTCAAGCCTTACATCGAGCGTATAGCCAATGGAGAGCCTTCTCAGATCATTTCTGGACAACCCATCTCCGAATTGCTCACAAGGTGATCCATCGAGCGTAAACAGTAGGGAGATTTCAATACTGGCTTTTGTTTTTATGAATTTTTCTTTCTTGTACTCATGATTCAACCTCATTTCTTTGTTATTTTTTCAGTTCAGGAACATCCGGAGGTCATCCTAAGATGATGCCATCAACAATTGAAGATTTAGATAGGAAAACCTTCTTGTATAACCTTTTAGTACCTGTGATGAACCAGTAAGCACCTGTCATTCAACCCACCTTTCATCTCCTATCTCTCTCTTGAGTCTCACATTGAATGTCACAATGTCTAAAGAGCTCCAATCCTCAAAGCTTCTCAAACTCAACCTTTAATCTCTCTTTGGCATGGCCTCTGAATCACAACTCTTTCTCTCTCTTGCAGATATGTTGATGGCTTGGACCAAGGAAAAGGCATGTACCTCCTCTTTGTGAAGCAAGAAATAACCACTGCGTCTGGTTTAACGGCAAGACCGGTCTTAACCAGCTATTACAAGAGCAAAAACTTCAGAAACAGGGCCTTCAATGGATACAATGTATACACAAGCCCTGATGAGACCATCCTTTGCACTGATAGTAAACAGAGCATGTTTTGCCAATTGATTTGTGGGTTAGTCCAAAGAGACCAAGTTCTGAGAGTTGGAGCTGTTTTTGCTTCAGCTTTTCTTCGTGCCATTAAATTCTTAGAGGATCACTGGGAAGAGCTCTCTTCCAATATAAGAACAGGCATTATCAGTGAATGGGTCACTGATAGTTCTTGTCGAGAAGCTACAATGAAAATCCTTGAAAAACCAAAGCCCGAACTTGCTGATTTAATAGAATCAGTTTGCAGTTCTAAATCATGGGAGGGTATAATCAAGAAGTTATGGCCAAAGACCAAGTACGTCGATGTTATAGTTACAGGATCCATGGCACAATATATATCAACCTTGGATTTTTATAGTGGGAGTCTTCCTCTGGTTTCGACTATGTATGCCTCATCAGAGTGCTATTTTGGGCTCAACCTCAAGCCTTTGAGCAAACCATCTGATGTCTCGTATATTCTTATACCCAATATGGCCTATTTTGAGTTTATTCCAGTGAATAAGGGTCTTGAGGAAGAAAGAATTGACAGAGATGTTCACTGTAATGGGAATACTGATAAAATTTGTATGGAACCAGAGCCAGTGGATCTTGTAGATGTCAAGGTTGGCGACCATTATGAGCTTGTGGTCACCACTTTTACAGGTCAGAAGCTCTCTCTCTCTCTCTAAATTATTTGGCAGTGCTTGTTTATTTTTACTAATTACAGCATTTCATTGTCCTCAGGCCATTGGATTTGATCACCTAATCCTACCCACTTGTTCAATATTTTCAGATTAGTTACTGACTTGATTCATGTGGGTCACCGGATTTTGACCCATAAGCATAATTTTTACTATCCTCGTTCTAAAAAACTTCACATCAATCCCTCAGCATGACTTTTTCAGCTAAATTCTTCTAAATGAAAGGGTCTCCATCATCTTTACCTGTTACTTTTCCTGAATCTGACCCCTTAGTTCCCACTCTCTCTCTCTCTCTCTCTCTCTCTCAGGAGGTTACTCATCTCATTGGGATAACAACACGCAAGCTAATTATCACCATTGTGGTAGGATCTGGTACACTAATGCTTGTTTTCCAATCCTCCAGTTCTTCTAAGTGTCATCCTATCTACAAGGACAACAAATTATTACCATACAAACTCCCCTGTATCTGACCCACGAGCCCAAGTTTTTCTGAAATCAATCATTTCTTGCCTCCGGAATCTGACCCAAAAACCCAGCTCTCACAAGTCTCAAAAATCAGTCGCCGTGAACCATAGGAATCTGACCCACAAACTCAAAATGGCACTTGAATCAGTCATTTCTCGACCACCAGAATCTGACCTACAAAATCAATTTTCAAATCTCAACTAAATCCATCCACCCAAAAATGACACACACCCACTTTTGGAGAAAGAAGAGAAAAGCTTCTCTAACTATTGGTTTTGCTTTCCTCCATTAACCAGGCCTATACAGATACAGTGTAGGAGACATCCTCCTGGTGACTGGTTTCCACAACCAAGCTCCACAATTCAAATTTGTACACCGAAGAAACGTGGTCTTAAGCATCGACACTGACAAAACCAATGAGGAAGACCTTTTGAGAGCCATAACCAAAGCCAAGCTCTTGGTTGAGCCATTAGGCTGCCTCGTAACTGAGTACACAAGCTATGCTGATACTTCCTCTATACCGGGCCATTATGTACTCTTTTGGGAGCTTCAAACCAGGGGAAAAAATCCATTGACAGAGCTTGAGAGCTCTGTAATGGAGGATTGTTGCTCTAATGTGGAAGAAGAGCTTGACTCTGTGTATAGAAGGTGTAGGAGCAAGGATAAATCAATTGGGCCACTGGAGATCAGGGTAGTGAAACAGGGTACCTTTGATGCTCTTATGGACTTCTGTGTTTCTCAGGGATCATCAGTGAACCAGTATAAGACACCAAGGTGTATTAAGTCTGAGGAAGCTCTGCAGATTCTGAAGTCAAGAGTTTTATGGAGCTTTTTCAGCAAGAAAATGCCGAGTTGGGTGCCTTATAGACTGATCCAGCATTAATGGGGGCTGATTTTCGCGGCACTTTTTCAGGTTTACCGGCTGTTTTTGGCTGGAAATTGATCGGAACCGGTTTGTGGATTTACTTTTCCAGTAAGCGAACCGGTGGGGCTGGTCTTGTGTAGCTGGACATTGACTTGTAAAAGCCGTTCTCTTTATTTTTTTCCCTTTTTTTTCTTAGATTTTTCTTAGTTTCTTCTTTCTATTGTCAGCATTTTCTTTTTATTCAGTTTTAAAACTTTATTGTATGCTAGATTTTTAAAGGCAATTCAGGGATTCCATACCCCTTTTTTTATTGAAGTATCCCTAAAACTTGGGGTGGATTAAGTCCACACATAAAGAAAGAAAGAAAAATTATAAAATGGAGGTGGAGAAATCCTTGTACGGTCATGATAGAATCTTTTTTGTACAATGATTCATCTGCACCGTCCTTGAGTTGCATGCTAACTATAGTGGATGGTCATATAGGTGGGAGGGGCTAGCAAAGGGCCGGGCTTAGGCGGAGCTAGACTTGACCAGGCCCAGTTCCCCATGGGCCCGGCCCATCTCAAACCATGTTGGAGGGGGTCTGGCTTGGTTCGGATTGGGCTGAATGGGTCCTAGCTTGGGTTGGGGCTAATATTCTTAATACCAAAAAAAAGAAAAAGGAAAGGCACATGACTGGGGCCTTGTTGTAGGCTTGGGTTAGGCTTGGCTCGACTGAACTCTCGGGCCATGGAGACCTCCCTGGCTTGCCCCTTGAGCTAGATTTTATGCCCTAGGCCCTCCTTTTTAAGAGTGGAGCTCTTACTATAGGCTCCTATCAATATACAACTAGGCAATTTGCTCACCAATGTTTTATTTGGTTTGGTCTAAAGTAAAAATTGAGTTAGTAGAAAACCCATCAAAACTACTACCTATTCTAAAGCCAATAATGGTGATTAACCATTAGATAGACAGGACCGACATTTGTGAAACACAGCAATATACCTCCCCGGTCCATCATATGAACTATGTAATATGGATGCACACATTGAAGATTTTTTGTGCATGTCAAACTAATTAAAGAAGCGACACTCATGCTTAACAATTTAGAATTTTAACACTTTCGAAGATTTCTCGTTGAAATCTCACTATTGAAAGAAAATGTTATTTAAGACTTGCCTTTCATTTCAAATAGTATACAAACATGTCTTGTCCAAAGAACTAATTTTAATTTATATATATATATATATATATATATATATATATATATAGCTTACAACATCATAATATAGAACGAATTGCCTACCAGTACATGTACTTTATGGAATATCATGCGTGTACTATGTTTTCCAACCTAAAATGTCAATGGAAGGAAACTTTGAACCTTCTAGAATAATATAAATTTAATTGTCAAGGTACTTATTCCCGAACAATAGTGTACTAACTTTTTAGAAAATAAGTAGCTGCTTCCATAAATTGATAGGTGTAGTAGATATGTGATGGTCGCGATCTCACACTCACATGGAATGCAAAACATCACTCAATATTCTACAATTAATTAATTTTTACATATTATCGAAATTACCCAAATTACTAAAACATTGTGTATAGTTTTTTTAAGGGTTTGTATTTAATAAGACTATTTATTATGATACAAGAAAGTCACAATTACTTGATGTGATATCTAATAGATTGGGTGTGTCATAAAAGTCGAAAAAATCTCTTTTGAACTTTGACTTTGGTTAAATGTAACCATTCACTTTAACATCTAATAATCATAATTAATTGTGATCATCTTAGACCTAATAATCATAATTAATTGTGATCATCTTATACTAAAGGTAAACACTCTCGTTCTTTTGTGTAAAAATATTTGAAATAATAACACCATTTAACTTAGCTAGGGTTTGACTATTCTAGCAAATGTAGATGTATACTCTCTCTCTCTCAACATAAACTTTCATACGAAGATTTCCACTCTTAACATAAACTTTCATAAGAAGATTTCCACGTTTTAAGGTATGCCATAGCATGTGGAAAGTCATTTCATGCAATAGTTTGATAGTCAAATATTGAAACCCATTATTAAAAAAACTATGTTATGGATATGACCCAAAAGTTTGTGCTCACAGGCTTTTCATCCCAAATATCAAAACCAAAGGAGAATTTTTTTTTCTTGAATTTAATACTTTGAAACAGTCTAAAATGAGTCCGTCTTCAACAAATGAACCAATGGTAGACATAGACCTTGGCCATTAAGCGCTCAAAATTAATTTAATTGTATTTTTTTAAAAACTTTTAAGGTTTGGCCTTTAACTAATTTTGTGTCTATTTTTGTTAGAATGAATGAAATTACTACATTCAATTTTTTTTAAAAAAAGAAGAAGAAAGAATTATCTTATTCATTTTCAAAATTGTTCATTAGATGAGTACATGTCCATTTGTAAAATTTGGCATTAAATAAATCTTCTGAGGCCTAGATCTAACCTTCTTATAAAATTGACAACCTAGAAAATTTAAAACTTAGGTTGATTATCTAAAAAATAATAATTTTTAGGTTGCATTTCAATTTTTTTGTTTTTGATGTTAATCTTAGGGATAAGGAGAGTGTGTGCATAAAATATAAGGTCATGTAACTACCCCTGACATTTCTGAAGCAACGGTTTTTTAGATCAGTGTTGAAAAGAAATCACTCTTTATATTATATGAAAAAAAAATATGAAAAGCTAATAATAATGAGAGCATACCAAATTGCCGTTAATTTCTAGAGAGAGAAAGTGGCATTATGTGTTTATAATCAAAGACTAAAAGTTTTTCAACACTTGGGCTCTACATTCTATTGGTCTGAAACTAAAATTTTATGGGTAATTGGAACTTCTTGTTGTGTGTTAACGTTTTTCGGGTTATAATACATGGGGAGTTTAGAGAGAGAAACATTTAAAAAGGGATGCTTCCATCTTTGACCAAGCCATTTGAACATCACCAATACACCATCTTGTTTCTTTCTCTAACTACCCGCTTTCTCTCACTATCACCCCTAGTAACGAGTTTGACAAAAAGTGAATTGTTAATGAAGTCACAAACCATGTCTGTTCAAATCAATGCACAAGGAAGAAATTTTAATGCACAAAACAAAAGGGGGAGAGAGAGAGAGAGTTCATATTCAAAACTAGAGAGACAGTGGGTTCACATTCACATTCACATTCAAAAACTCGAGAGAGAGGATTCACATTCACATTCAAAAGCTAGAGAGAGAGAGGTCACATTAAAAAACTAGAGAGAGAGAGAGGGCATTTTCAACTTTTATTAGCATTCACATTCACAAGAATCATAACTAGAGAAAATGCAGGTATCTTGAACTAACCCATGTAATCATTTTTGTACACATCGTTGCACCACTGTGCATTGGCATGTCTGTCTTTCTCTCTCTAAAAAGAATAATCGGGTACACCCAGAACAATAATATCAGTCTATTTTGTCCAACGAATACTTCATGCGTGTTGATGTAACCGGTCTCTCTCTCTCTCATCTTTATCTCTCCCATTTACCCTCTCCTTGTCCTTGCTTTCTTACTCTTTTAAGGTATTTTTAGAAGGGCACATGTATAGAGAGAGAAACCAATCACCCAAATAAGGTCTACATGGCTGGCTAATGTTTAGAAAGACTACTTGAGCCGAGTACCTTCTAGCCAAGTTAAAAAATGTCAAAATAAATAAATAAATAAATAAATATTTAAGGTAAAATTGAACAAAACATATCTAAATAAGGTTAAAAAGCCGTAAAACATATATTTTGAAAAACTCAATTTGTTATGGGAGGTGTTGTAGAAGGGAGATGTTTCTATATTTCTCCTACTTCATAGGATATACATACCTGTCCAATTTAGATTTAGTGAGCCATGACCGTTTGATCTTATATCTGATGCTTCAGATTATTTTAATTCTTATTTTTTTTAACAAATTATATGGATATAAAATTGGGTTAATTACGTACACCTCTTATATAAGTAGGGAAAATACTGTTTGTTCTTATATATTACAATCAAGGTTGGTCAACATGCCCTTTTTTTTTTTTGATAAAATTACCCCTCTGTTTAAGGATGTTATCCTCGGATTTGCTTGTTGTATTTTTTTCAAGAACTTAAGTTGCAATCTAAGGATGGCTTTCTCAGACCCCTTTTTTTTTTTTTTCAAAACTTAAGTTGCTTGAGGATAGTATTTTCGGACCGTTTTTTTTTTTTTTCAAAACTTAAGTTACCCGAGGATGGCATTCTCGGACCGCTTTTGTTTTTTCAAAAACTTAAGTTGCGGTCCGAGGATGGTTTTAACCTTTATAATTTG